>JAECMU010186849.1:0-18173 GCA_016106625.1 Dracogyra subfuscus
CAACAGAAGTCACGTGGTCATGCAAGATAGATTTATTCCGCATGGGCTGACGTCATGGAATACCCCTGTCTTGCATGGCTAGGGATGGGAGAAATATATATATATATATATATACTTCTAGACAAGCGTAAATATGAACGATATCTTGCCGTTCCAGGTGAAGACTGATATTATGTACTGCCCTGTCAACATGTTTAAAAACATCACTTTCATTTATTAAATGTTGCCAGACAGTGTAATCCACTATCTACATATATTTTCAGAAAAATCTGACTGATTCGTTTTAAATAAATATGAAATGGTTTACAACCAGTTGTATTATTTGTATTATGCATAATAAAAAAAAGAAAATAAAAAAAGAAAGAAAGCTATTATATCACGACACCAGTTCTAATTCGAATATGTCACTTTCATTACACTATGGTGTACAGTGACAAATATGCATATAGAGATACGTGAAGTAATCAGCAAAGCAATTGCTTTAGACAGCAGAGGGATTTTCATATTTAAAACACTTAAAAGTAACAATAGCTAATAAAACTTTTGTTTTATTTAATGACACAATTAAAGCACACTGATTTTATTAATCATCGGCTATTGGATGTCAAACATTTAGCAATTTTGACAAATAGTCTTTGAGAGGAAACCTGCTACAATTTTCTTTAGTAGTAAGGGATCATTTATATGCACCATCCCAAAGAAAGGATAGCACATACCACATCCGTTTTTTTGGTGCATTGATTGAAGCGAGAAAAAGCCAAATGGGTCCATTGACGGGGATCGATCCCAGACCGACCTCGCATCATGTGTGCACTTTACCACTGAGCTACATGCCATCCCTCAATAGGTAACAGAGACAATAACCAACTCACTACGAGGTGTTACTGATTATCTGTTCCTCATGAAATAATGATGCACAAACTCGGCTTTACAACATTCCTTCACTCGGGACAGATCATCTGTAATTCCCGATCACTTGTTAGTTATTCTCTAAATATTTATGAAGATCTGTGCACAAATACATATTGATATTATTACCAATTGAATACATGTATTGACAGCATCTCATGTTTACCACATAAAAAGGTCTGTTTGTAGAATCGTACCAACAATGATTTTCACCCATCGATATGTCAAGTACACAGATTGGGAATAGTAGGATCAAAATAATGAAGCAAATACTCTACATGCACTGAGTCCTCACAAAACAACCGTGAAATACTGCACCTGGTTATTGTAGTGGTTTATTAAAATGCTGTACATTTACAGGTTAGAGAGCAATCAATCAATAAATAAACCTTTTGACACATGGTCACATCCACTGGAGGTTCAAGCATGTCTGTCTTGGGCACATGTTCTAAGATTTACACAAAACGTGTCTAACACAGATAACATCCTCATGGATTCATGGACAACATATTTTGGGGTATAGTATGGCGGGCGATGTGTGTGTTGGGAGAGAATGGGTCAAATATGTATCTAGCATACCCTTTCATATACATTTGGACACATATGCGAGGAAATAATATTGCACTTTTAAAAATTGTTTTAGGGAACTTCATCAGAACCCTTTGGATCTTCCCCAGCCTAATTCACCTGAGATAAGTTTAGTGTATGTATTCACCACCTACTACACTTAGCTCCCGAATTCATTAAATACATTGCAAACTATGTCCAAATGTTTGATAAATACAGTTCTATCAGAAGAAATAGTCTGGCATTGAAAACAAATTTAAAATTTAAAATTGTATTCTTGAGTGTTGTCATTGCTCAACAAGTGGAATAATATTAAAAAAACAGTGGAATATGCTCTGACATAACCTGTCTTAGTTTTACTTGAACTGCATGTGCAGGACAAGATACTTGAACCTTAATTAGATATATGTACAACCATCAAATACTGTATCATATTTAACAGTGTTTTGTCATAGTTCCAAGTGCCATATTTCACTATCTTGAACTGAAATTTTGTGTGTACGGTTTACAAATCAAGTCTGAATTTCATGGGGATTTCCCCATTTTTTAAAATAGAGTTATCATCCTTGAACTTAGGGACATATTATATCTATCACAAAAAACAACAACAAACAAATGTACAGCCTTTACACATAGAGATACAGATCAAGTACGTGTTTTATGAGATTTACCCCTTTTTAACAACACTACTGATTGTGCACTATAACTTCACAGTGATGCAGTCAGCATAACAATATTTCTGAGAGTAATATTGTAAAGTTTTAACATTGTTTAGTAGGCATAGAATTATTGGGAGGTAAAATCCAGCATGGGCTCCTACAAACATTAGGATGTCAAGAAACATTGAATAAAAAGATACCAATATTCTAAACAAAAAGAAAATATCTATAATATTATAATGTGAATCATTTAAAAAGCTTTGCTAGTTGAAAAAACATGTTACAAAAGAAAAATATTTAGGACCATCTTTTTAATATTCTAAAATAATAGCTTCACTTAAAAAGGATGACACGTTGTGCTGCCAACAGTATTAAAGATTTGCAAACATATTAGACCACCATCAGTGGGGTTTACAAATATTAATCCAAGGACTTGTTTTACAACTGAGATCCCCGGGCACCCCTCGCCAACAAATCACTGCATATCCATAAAACTTTTGAGGTTTTATTCTTAAGGGGATTTATTTTATGTGAAGATAAAAAGGAAATAAATTCCAAAAAAAGCATTATCACAGATTTCGAGTGGAATGACTTTCCATAAGCTTTCTCCACACCTTAAACCATATTAAAAAAACACACGGCTTAATCTGCTTTAGTTTCCAATCAACACGTGATAATTACTTTTCTTTTCTCTTCATTTTTAGCCATGCGTTTCTTAATACAATTTTTTTTTATATATATAAATTTTAATTTACACCAATACTGTCAATTTGCTTTTCATGGCGGCTGTAAAGCCATTTTTCAATCAACACCGTTTTCATACAGACAGTATTATAGTTAATCCACATCTGTTGGAAAACCTAACAGAACCTCTTTGTGTAAAAACAGGTTTCTATAGCTATGCCGGCCACTTGAAAAGAATGCCTCAGTGAAAAGGCTGGCGTCTATGCTACTAATTACAAAGCTGGGAACATAGACTTATTATGAGCAAACACACCTAGATTTCACAGTTGCCTCCAATTACACAAGGCATCTCGGGGCCGCGCTGAATACCTGTGCA
Organism: Dracogyra subfuscus; assembly: GCA_016106625.1. Lineage (NCBI taxonomy): Eukaryota > Metazoa > Mollusca > Gastropoda > Neomphalida > Peltospiridae > Dracogyra > Dracogyra subfuscus. The sequence goes on from JAECMU010186849.1 coordinate 3,196, forward strand.
CTTAAGTCACAAACAGTTGTGTCTTTTCACTGGCTGCTGTTTTAATTATGTCCTGGCCTGCACTTCAAACTTCTCTGATCGCCATAAAGCAAACAGTGCCAATAAAACAACCCAGTAAATTATTATGTGTCGTAATTTATAATTCGTCAAGTGCTGCGGTGAGGTACCCAGCTGTAATCAAAGTTCGCATTAATGTTTTATCTTCGGGCAATATGTTAATGAGGGACAATAAAGTTCACCACATTTTCTTCCTCTTTTTTTTTGTCCTTCTGTCTTTTGTGTGAATTCATCTGGAACTATACTATAAGGATAATGTTGATGACTCAACATTTTAATAATAATGCTTTTTATATTGATAATCATTTTTAAATGGTGGTTATTTAGTGCAATGAGGAGGTAGAGGACACAAAGATAATATGTCTTGAACAACACCTCAACACATTTTAAACTATGGCTATGTAAAATGGAAAAGAAAAAAAAAGACATGTTTTATTTAATGACACACTCAACACATTTTATTTATTGTTATATAGCATCAGACATATGGTTAAGGACCACACAGATATTGAGAGAGGAAACCCACTGTCACCACTTCAGGGGCTACTCTTTTCAATTAGCAGAAAGGGATCTTTCATATGCACCATCTCACTGACAGGGTAGTACATACCACAGTCTTTGATATACCAATCGTGATGCACTGACTGGAACAAAAAATAACCCTATGGGCCCACCAACGGGGATCGATCCCACACTGACCGTGCATTAAGCAAATGCTGTACCACTGGGCTATGTCCCGCTCTATGTGGAAAGGAAAGGAATGTTTGTTCAAGGACACATCAGCACATTTTAAACTACGGCTGTGTAGAAAGAAAAGGAATGTTTGTTCAAGGACACATCAGCACATTTTAAACTACGGCTATATGGAAAGGAAAGTTTGTTAAAGGACGCATCAGCTCATTTTAAACTATGGCTATATGGAAAGGAAAGTTTGTTAAAGGACACATCAGCATATTTTAAACTACGGCTATATGGAAAGGAAAGTTTGTTAAAGGACACATCAGCTCATTTTAAACTATGGCTATATGGAAAGGAAAGTTTGTTAAAGGACACATCAGCTCATTTTAAACTATGGCTATGTAAGAAGGAAAGAAATGTTTTTTTAATGACATACACATCACTTACAGAAGATTTTTAAAATTTAAATTATTCATTAAAATATATATATATATATACATCAGACTTACCATAATTACATGTATAATATCTCCACCCTACCATCCCCACCCCAACCTCCATCATGTGATTACTTCTGTAATGGTCCTTGTGAGTATTACAAAGACTGAGAATCTTTCTGGACACATCAATGCAGCTTATAACCAATGGCTGCTGAGTGTCATACCTGACTTAATGTAAACTTGAGGACTGGGATCTAGCTCAGTGTGGGGTGCTTACGTCGCTGGGTCGAACCATCTCAGTGGACCCTGTCTCTCATTGGGTTTTCCCCAATCTCAGCCAGTGCCCAATGGCTTGATGGATCTTTTTTATCAACACAACCGGAATCCAAATCTAAAGCACGATCAACTACAGCTTGAATGCCGAATGAGTAGAAGGTTGATATATCAAAGGCTGTAGTATATGCTGTCCTGTTTGTGGGAAAGTGAAAATAAAAGATCCCTTGATGCTGATGAAAAAATGTAGCAGATTTCCTTTAAGACTACAAGTAAAAAAAATGACTAAATGTTTGACATCAAATATAGCTGATTATTGAAAAAAATGTGCTCTAGTGTTGTCGCTAAACAAAACTTTTTTGTGTTTTTGGTCTAGAAAATGAAAAGAAACCCAGTACCATCATGCAGAACACCATCCAATTAGCTAAAAATTAAAACAACAGGTTATCTCCCCTTACAATGCAAATGGCAGATTCATATTACAGGTGAAACATCAATGTACTGGGTAATAACCTTTTTTTTTTTTTTTGGTATCTAAATGAATCACAGAGTCATAAATATCAACCATTTAGAACAAAAGTGTCACAGTCTAATAATAAATACAGATATAAAAAAAAACTTACTTTATAATCTTCGGATCCACCAATATTCAATTGCAGTTGTTCAAATTCAATGCAGGATATATCTGGAGAAAAAAACAACGACCTCAAAACATTAGCTAGCATCACAAAAAGCATAACTTGATCTTCTCATAAATCAAGGTTAGAATAAAATACATGTGTAAATATATATTTATATATAAAAAACAAACAACAACAAACACCAAAATAAATTAATAAAATTCAATTCCAGACATGGAATCTAAGCATAGTACATATCTGCAATGAATATAAATATTATAGTAAATATGGTTAAAAATAAATAATATTAAGATAAGACATGTGCCCAATGTTGTAAACACGCATACATGTACACACTGTTAACACCATAATTTATACCATAAATATCACATTATTTTAATTTGAATGTCTTCTTATAATATCATAACTTTAAAAAAAATTATACATGAATACATATGTGAGAAAACATGTTGTGAGATTTATATCACACAATAATATCGAACATATTAAAATTGAATTTCAAGACAATTCACTGGCTGCTCAGTGGTAAGACTGATATGTTAATATCCAAACTGTCCACTGAAATTTACATTGCAGATACTGATTGCCACTAATGATGTCAAAGTTAACTGCATATAGCACCAGAGCAGTAAATAACCCAGTTTGATGACTTTTATGATTTTCTTTTTCTTTTGAGTATATGATAAATGAATATGTCTGTGGAATACCATTTATCATACAACTTATTGTTTTAAAAATGATTCAAAATAGTTTTTAACATGGTTAAAAATTTATTGAATATAAATTTTGAAACTATACCAATATGATAAATGGTATCCACCTGCCACTCATAAACATATATATAAACATATAATATATATATATATATATATATATATATATATATATATATATATATATATATATATATATATATATATAAAAATATACATACACCTGTAATTCTCTATGTCACCACTATGAAAGCTTTGCACTTCTCTTTCAAAACCAACTATTTTTCTTCTTAAAGCATTCAGAAAACATAGTAAAAAATGTACCTAGTCAAATACAATTAGTCTTAACCAGAAAATAAAGGCTCATCCTGACAATAAACATGTTAACTCTCAAAATGTCTTTTTTTCAAATTTCTAAATTCAATTTCAATTAGTATTCATCCATATGCCAACTACATAACAATTTGAACCCTGGAAATATGCATACAGATACTTCTTACTCTGGAGTCAGTCAAACCGACTGTTAACAGATGAACAATACATTTAATACCTTCCCCGATACTAAAACAACGTTATCTCACGTCACCATAGTTAAACTAGCTAGTATCAGCTATATTCATCTTGAACTAACATAAAGGTCAGATGTTTTATTGCCCATAACATCACCTGGACAATGTGATATGATATCTACTATTACAATACTATTTCAGTTTATATTAAATACAGAATTTCACTTAGAACAGACCAGTAACAAAGTCTGATAATTATATAATGTTTAAGAAAAAAAGAAGAAGAAACAAAACGTAATACATATACAATTGGAGATCTGTGCCCTGGTGGGAGCAATCTATGTGGCTGTAACAGGTTTCCCCCATCTCTCTCTATGTCAGTCTGTCTCTGGTGCCAAAATAATAATATGTTAAAGGCCCAATTATACTTTTTTTAAATGGGGGGGGGGGGGGGCTGAAAGGTATTTTTTTTCTTTCTTTTTTTGTTAAACTAACCTATTAACTAACAAGTGTATGCAAATCCATTGTAATTTATATCAAAACTACTCAAGAGCACACCATATTACTTATTTTCAAAATTCTTTCAAGGAATGCTTAAACACACTATTGCTTAATATCACAAGTATATTATTATATTTAATTAATACAATGGTTAAATGTGATAGCTATTGTATAAAAGGGGTGCAGCCATTTTGATCCATTAATTCCAGTGGATATGCCCTCTGGTGAGTCTTAGAACAAGAGAAACAAATCTCCTTGGTTGTTGTGGGATAATAAAATAGTCATGCATTGCAATGTTCTGTAATAATATACATCCCAATAAGTCAGCAATAAGTATATATTATTTTTCAATACAAAATAAACCACCACTGTCAAAATAGCTATACATCAAGTGAAAATAATTATACCATGTTTTGTCTATCCATTAACCCACATACTGAAAGGATGCACAGCTTGTTTTCTTAGTTAATTGGTATATTCGGTTAGGTGTCTCTACCAGTGATTCCTGATTGTCAGGTGTGTATTTGATTGGTAACCAGATAAGCCAATTATACACAAAACTACATCCTGGTATTGTGTAATAATTACCTATCGGCCCTAAAATGGTAATGACCATGGTTTATTACCGCAAATAGTTCTGTAAAACTATTGATTAAGTAGACTTTCCCATCTAAAATAACAAAACTAACCAATTACGTAGTCCCAAAGAAAAGAAAATTATTACTTGGATATTGTGGGTTGTTGTTTTTGCTCCAACATAACATATCAATAGGCCTAACAGGGTATATTTTTCCTTTGGATTATTTAACAGAGAAAAATACTATAACCCCATTTCGTTCTGTTAATGAAACTTGAAATATATTTAGTCAAATAGTTTATTACATTATCACATTATTTATGTTGTTTTACAAGTCAGGTTTATCAAAGAGAAATGCCTTATCATAAATTACTGCTTTTGTTTACACTGTTCATACAGGAGTTGGTCAGGAGCTGACGTCACTTCACCCCAAGCTAGCAGATGCCTCGAAAAGAAAAGATCTGCCCCCAGTAAGCATTAGCATGAAAATTATGAGTTTTTCATTTATTAAAGTGTTAGTATGATAGTTGATGGTCCAGGTATGCATCTTTCCAATGCATAAGGCTCATGTTTTACTTTACTTTCTCTTTAAGTTCATATCCTTTGAAATATGTAAAGTAATAAGTTACTACTGTGTGTTAAATTTGACTTTTAGCACTTGATTGTTGGCAGTTTGTTCATAAAACATGATTAAATAGAGTGAAAATTCACTGATCAGAATCTGATATTTCAAACAAATTAATTTAAAATAGTAGAAACTATTCATTAAGAAATCATGATGACTTTTGCTCTGGTTAAGGACCACACAGATAATGAGAGAGGACACCTGTTACCACCACTCCATGGCCTACTCTTTCTGATTACAAACCCTGCAATTAAGAAAATAGTCCACGGAAAAACAAAAGAACTGTGGAGAATGAAAAAAAACCTCCATGGCAATCTTGACGACATTGCCAATGGGTTGTGATTACTACAGATTAGCAGCGAAGTCCTTTTAACAGCCCGTATATACCATGGACTTTTTTACACAAGTTGCTGAGCACTAGCTGGAACAAAACAATAATTCAAATAGGCCTCCGACTTGGAGTGATCCTGAACCAGCTGAGTATCAGTTGAGTACTATACCACTAGGCTACATCATGTATTAATTATCTTCTGAAAATGAATGAACCATAACCATCCAAATCTGAAGCAAGAACTCTTAATCTCTTGTTGTAAGATCAGTGCTATTAAGAACATTTGCTAAAAAAATCCCCAAAACCCAGAATGTGTGGTACAGAAAATGTTCTTGGCATTCTTTTTCTTAGTCATAAATGATGTAATTACAAATACTTCAATATCTAGAAGTGAACAACATTTCTAAACATGCTTGTCAACATGGGGCAATAAATAATCTTTCTGATTCATTTTTTCATCAAACTTGTTTTAATTACGAGTGGACGCAATGTAGTAGGTTTGGCAGCTTTTACAGTTAAAATAAATGCTAATGGAAACTTTCACAAATATGAATTCATGCAATTCCATTAATTTTTTTTTTCTGTGCACAAATTGATGATATTTTCGGCAAAGTCATCTGCAGTCTTAACTATATTTGCCAGGATCAATACCATAATTCTGTATGTCTCGAATAAAACTTTGAGAATACGAACTTTTTTGCGACAAATCAGAAACAATATTTAACAGGAGTTCATCACAAGATGTGTTGTCATACCCGTTATTCATTTTCGTTTCGCAATTCTGATTGTGTGGCATTTCTTTGACATGAAATAATCATTATGAAATGATGGACGACCCAGCGCGACCTCGGCAGGACCTCGTAGGAATTAATGTCATGGGATCCCGGATGCAAAAATATTTGTTTACTCAGAATGCTTCAATTTGGTGGCAAATGACACCTCTCTTAGACAAAAACTTTGTGGACAAAGCACACACAACGAGTCGTTCTGACGGATCATTAATATAAAGATTGCAGAGCACGATACATACGACTTGCGCACAGACTGACGCAACTGCTCTGGGTATGCCATTAGGGTGATTGGAGAGTTCTTATTAATCCAGGCAAATTTAGCCACGCATACCGGTTCACGGTAACGAAATTTGACAGGGCCGGTCATTACAGCAGCTTTTGATGAATAATTTCAGGGCACGAGGATGGCCTGTTCATTTTCATTACGCAGATGCAATATTAAATTCATCTATATCAGAGGCCAGACTCCATTTTCTTGGGGGCTCGATAGAAAAGACACTTTTGATGGCCTTCGGGCTAATGAGGAATCCAGTCCATAACTCTTGAAACAAACCCGTGTCACTTAATGTAATAATACGGCCAGTTCGTTTGTGCGACCTCTTCGTTGTGGGTGATGTCTTTTCGGGGAATATGAATAGTGGCAATTAACAAGCGTACAGGATCACGACAAATAATTGCCAGTGTATGAACTTACAAAGCCGATTTTCCTACAAGGGCTTAAGACGCGAGGTCTTGAGAAGCCGACTAATGACGGGCGCGCAGTCCTCGCACTCTCCCTGATGAAATATAGATAATTACCATGCCATAATTTTCAATGGCGATAATCCATCTTGGGGGTGAGCCTGTCAACAAAAAAGGTCACGTTTACTGATATAATTATCTGCCATGCATAATTCTTTTCCAGTCACAGTCCCATGCGAGAGACTGTCTCGAGAATGTCTTGTCCTCTCTTAATAAAGTCTTATCAACTGGACGGAGAATGTATTAAGTATTAAATGCCACTGTTTATATGTAGCAGACATGTTCACAACAGGTCTGGCAAAACTTTTACACCAGGGTTGTCACTAGTGTTAGAGTAAGATTTTCAATGTAGGCCTGTCAAAAAAAAACCCCACCAAAATGCCATAACAGGCCTGCTAAAGACTTTCATAGTAGGCCTGTCAAAGATAATTTCATAAGACACTTTTCATTATATATGTCTGTCAGAAGATTTTCATTGCAGGCCTGTCAATAATTTTACAACAGATCTCTGTCTGAGAAATTTGCTTATGACTTATTTTCATAGCAGTCAAATAATTTTCATAGCTGTCTTGCAAGAAATGTTTTACAGCAGGGCTTTGAATAAAAAACTTTCACAGCAGACCTGTCAGAGATAATGTCATTAGCAAGTTTGTTAAACAGAATCTTATCATATGTTCCCACTATCAAATAGCTGCTATACAGGGCTTCTAGAATTTTTATAAAATCAACTAGCCATGGGATCAGTGATTTTAAAAATGTACTAGCCATGATTAAAAATTCACTATCCCTACTTTACTTAAAGTTTATACAATTTTACAAAATACTAATAATAATCAAATATGTTATCTAAAGTGAGATAGAGCTTAAAATATTAAGGGTTTAGGTGTGAGCAGGACATTTATATTTACAAAATAGACTTAACTGGAACATTTACCAAATAAACTCACTAGCTGTCGGGCATAGCAACAGTAGTTATTTACTAGCCCAACATTGAATATCACTAGCTATGGGAGTGGGGCTACCATAGTCTACATGTACATCTTTCACTTATAATTTGCCACAGACAAGGCAATACATACCACAGCCTTTGAAGGTGATCAATCCTATAACATGTCTCACCTCAGATAATTGTGACATGCTGATCCCAGAATGGAAGGAATGAAATGTTTTATTTAATGACACACTCAACACATTTTTTTGTGGTAACATTGCATCAGACATATGGTTAAGGACCACACAGATATTGATGGAGGAAACCCACTGTCACCACTTCATGGGCTACTCTTTCCGATTAGCAGCAAGGGATCTTTTATATGCACCATCCCAGACAGGATAGCACATACCACAGCCTTTGATGTACAAGTCGTGGTGTACTAGCTGGAATGAGAAATAGGTCCATGGGCCAACCGACGGGGATCAATCGTAGATGAACCATGCATCAGATAAGCGAGTGCTTTACCACTGGGCTACGTCCTACCAATAGCTCATTTGGAGCCACTTATACTGAACAAGACCTTTTTAGATCACTAATTCCTCCAGACTCTCTTAAGATTATTTAATCTCAAACTCTGTTAGTCTAGTGTAAATATGCAAGATATGTGAATGCTTAAGAAAGGAAAGGAATGTATGTTTAACGACACTTCAACGTATTGCAGCATAATCAGCTCCTCTTTGGTGCACTTGTGGGAAGTAAACTCATGCACCATTCCTATCTCAAACACTATCTCCACAGTGGAAAAAGAAAGGAAGATTTGATTATTGGCACCTCCTTACATTTTGAACATATATGGTCATTTTGTGTCCCAATACATGATATATGTATATGGTTAAAGAAAACACAAAAATTGCTTTGCTTCCACCACACAGGCAAGAAATTGTTTATGACATTTGTTTGTGTTACTTCAATGATGATATGCCCAAAATTCCAAAATGTGTGAGATGTTTATGTACATTTAAAAAAAATTACTTTGGATAATCTTCATATCCATACACGTACAAACCACACTGAAGATATAAAAACATACATTTATAGAAACTTTATTTGCCAAACATTTCAAAAATCATCATTTGAATAAATGTTTAGCTATTCAGTTTTTAAACTTTTCCACAAAATATACTTGTATGAAAATTACCTAAATTGATCGCACTCAGGCAAAAAACAAAAAACAATTAATTTAATTTTTAAAAATCAATCCTTGACTATCATAAACATGATTTAATATAGATATTTTGGGATTCCATCTAATAATCTTAATTTGGGGTTCTTGGAAACACAGAATCATGTTAAATATTCGTATTCCAAATAATTAAAATTGAAATATGAATCTATGCAAAAACATCAAGTGACTTTCTTTCTTCTTTTGTGACAGGGTAGTGAGTGGAGCTAATTGTATATTGCTATCTTAATTAATCATACTAAAATGCCTGGCACTACACACTGCAAAAATACTGGTAATGAAGACAGTAATGATACGCAAAGTCCATTAAATCATTAATTCTTCATTAAGCGTGATAACTGTTGGTAAATAACATTAGCACCAACATCTTCAGCTTGCATTATATGCAGACAATCGAGCTAAAGACTGGATATGTTGGCACAACCACTGAGACAAGTTCCCAATCAAAAGTCATCACCAGAGAATGGCAACCTTGACCATCTTCACTGATGCAATCAACAAGGACACAACAGATTTCTAGGTTTTCATTATAACAGATCTCGAAGGCGAAATAAAAATCATAACGAGGGGAATGATTAATTGCTTTCTTAACTTAAGATTATGGGGAGCTGTTTCTATTACCATACTGATAGCATGTAAATTCACATTTCAGGGGAGCAATGGGGAACAAACTTAAGATTATGGGGAGCTGTTTCTATTACCATACTGATACCATGTAAAATTAACATTTCTGGGGAGCGATGGGGAGCAAACTTAAGAATTATGGGGAACTGTTTCTATTACCATACTGATACCATGTAAATTCACATTTCTGGGGAGTGATGGGGAGCAAACTTAAGATTATGGGGAGCTGTTTCTATTACCATACTGATACCATGTAAAATTCACATTTCTGGGGAGCGATGGGGAACAAACTTAAGATTATGGGGAGCTGTTTCTATTACCATACTGATACCATGTAAATTCATATTTCAGGGGAGCGATGGGGAGCAAGACCAAACAGGATGCAAGTTTAGGAAAACAAAATAATTAGTGTTTATTTAAAGCATCTCTGCTCAATTTCCCACCAAAAAATAAAACAGACATTCATAAAAATAAAAAAATAAAGAAAGAAAAAAATGTTTTATTTAACGACGCACTCAACACATAAAAAATGCATGTAAACCAAAACAAATTACCCGGTAATTAAAATAAAAAAAGTCTTAAAATATAAATCCTAATCTTAGACAGACAGGGTTCATACACTTAAAACATTTTCATTTTCCAGGACTTTTAAGCACCATTTAGGTTCATTTTCCAGGGCTTTTGTACATTTTTCCAGGAGTCTCAATATATTACCTGGAAAATATATTTTTAACGGCACACCAGTAAACTGTTTATTCAGTGGTTGTTATGTATCAAACAAGCTATACCTAATTTAAATATATCACATGGATGCTAAAACTGTAAAAATACATAAATAAAAAAATATTGTAGTGTGCAGATTTTTGTTTGACTGTGTGTGTGTAGGTGTGCATGCGTCAGTGTCTTAATGCTGGATCTTACAGCAAAACACTCCATAACCATAATACATATCTAACCACATTGTGGAAATGTGTTTGAGGGTTTCAATTATTTTTGGTCAAGATTCATTTATTTTTGGTTATGATTCAGAATTATATAACTTTATATAGATGGGACTTTTTGATTGCACCAAAGCCAAGGCGAAAGGTCTAAAATTGTGCCCAGAATATATATGCCAAAAACAAGCAGGCCCAAATTGAATATAAACAATGTTATATGCTAACCTCAAAAATATTTTTATCTCAATACCACTAACATATTAAGCTTAATTTGACTGATATAAACTGAAATGGATTTCATGCAACATTTTTACCAGCTGTTAACATTACTATACTAACAAGATCTAAGACTAAGAGTGCTCAGAACACACAAAAAACCCAGTTGTGCTCAAATTAATGAAATCTAAAACCCTGATAGAATAATAATCCATCAAAGTATTTAAAAACAAAAACAAAAACGACTTGTAATTCACTTACAAATAAACAATAAATAAATAAACAATGTACTGGGATGTCATTAAATAAAAATAAATAAATAGAATTTTATGTTTATTATATATTATCCAGATGTTTAAAATAAAATAAAAAATCATTCTTCTAACCAAAACTATCAAGATAAAGAGACAGTAATGTTTAAATACCGGTATTATCCACATCTATTATTTCAACAACAATTATTTTTTTTGGATACAAAATACAAAAAACCCACACAAAAACAATTATAAGTCACAAAACGTCTAACATTATTTTATTATTTTTTTTTTTTTTAACGACGCACTCAACACATTATTATAATTACGGTTATATCGGCATCGGACATATGGTTATGTCGAGAAAAAAACCCCAGTGGTTAGCTGACGGGACGTCTAACATTAATTAATACGTTCTTTCTTTTTTCTTTTCTTTTTTTTATTGTTTAACGTGCACATTCAGAGCAAGCTGTTATAGCGCACGCCTGTCTTGGGCACACACCTCAGCTATCTGAGCTGTCTGTCCAGGACAGAATTAATACGTTTATAGGTCAGTGCTTATATAGTACATGTAGGTACTTTAAATCATTATTTATTTGTATTTTTTAAAAAGTACCTAATGACAAAATTACATAAATCATATAATATTTTATTTTCATTAATAATTATTTGAAACTCATTAGTGACATCGTGTTTCAAATACAAAATTTACTGGAATTATACCCGTTTCCGTGAGTAACTAAATGTCAACCACATTGTTCATTGATAGCACAACAATAATCTCTTGAAGTGGACTCTTTGTTATAACCAAGTTATATCACAAACAATCAAAACTAACCCATAAAATTATTATTTAAGTAGTTAATTGGTCGCTTCGATGACATGCCTTGATATGTGGATACCGTTTTGCTGTGTATTGGGTTGTCTAAGACTTCAATGGAGATCAAAAGAAGATATGACAACTACAAGTTCTCAACTTTTGCATTTAAGTCTTGCTGCACAGAATAGCAGACTTAGGAGTATTTGGTTTGTTGGAAGGTATTGGTTACAACTATCTACTAAATTATTTATCTTTGACAGTAGTTTCAAACTTACAAACATCAGAAACAAGACTGCTTACAGTTCCATGATTTATTCAACCAATCACAAAGTTGTGTTCATTTATCCCCAGAGACAGGATAGCACATACTACAGCCTTTGATATATTAAAGTGATGGAACAAAAAATAGCCCAATTGGCCCCAGTTACAGGGATCGATTCTAGACCGATCACGTATCAGGTGATCACTTTACCACTGGGCCACGTCCCTCCCCATGTCAGACTTAGCTCACAGCTAAAAACCGATGGAAATGGCAGGTGTATAGTTCTGACAGCTACAAGAGACAAGCACCTGTCATGGTTAGAAAGACAAGGACTGGAATGTGGAGGTTGATAAAGAAAGAAGCTGAAAGATAGGAGAAGCTGAAAGATTAAAAGCAGTGAAAGGAAAGGGGGCAGTGGGATAAAAAGTAAAGTAATAATAATAATAAGAAGGCTTCTGGCCCTTAATTAATTTTGTTGAGTATATATGGCAATATTGTAAAAGAAAATTATCAGATTAAATTTCCATACTGAATTTGCGTTGGTGTGCACACCACATTCCAGAATACCTCACTAGGAGGTGCCGGTAATTACCACAGGCTACATCTCTTGAAAAACGGTCTTGTTTTTCACCCCCTATTCAACACGCCGAGCAATCAGATATGTGAAATGAGTGAACAAACACACTCTCCGATTGCCTGTTTACACAATTGTAAATCATTAGCAAATAGATTAAAATGGGACACGCCAATCTTAAGTAGAGTGTAAATATTTCTATATTTTATATTTTCTACCATCGGAGATTTCTTTTTCAATAAGTTGATGTTGACAGTACCTCTCTGTCTCTTTATCACGCAATTCCACAGTAAACTGTAATATGAAGAAAGTTTTATATCACTTTGTAAGTATCCGTTTATATAGAATTTTCACAGCGACGTAACTCAGAAACAGTGCATCTAAATTGGTGAGACTGTGTGTGTATACTGCAGGTGTTTTAAAAATATACTCTTCAAAAAAAGTAGGGGAACCTGAAATATTAATATTAATATCAACTATCACTCCAAACATACATTTTGACAATAGACATCCTAGTAAAGAATGTTCAGGTCTGTTTATCAACACAATGAAACACATTCCATAGTTTGCACGTGTATCATGCAGTTGCCACATACATGTGCATGGGGAGTCATTCCCGATTTTGAAAATGTCCAGGAAGGTCGATTAATCACTGTGGAACATTATTTCTGTCAATCTTTTTCATTCTGTTGATCATACAGCTGTTATTGTTTTGTTTTAGGCATTTTTATTGTTTGAATTTGCTATTCACTGATAAAAAAAACGTCAGCTTTAAAATTTGACTTTTGACCCCAATCATCTTTCATGATCTTAAAACCTACTGTAATACTGACCAGTTGTAATGTTTGCTCAATTAATTAACTATTATCATTATCACTATAACCATTCCCCATAGCTAATATCCCTTACAATTGTGGCAATTGTAAATTCTTATTAGAGTTCCCCTACTTTTTTTTAAGAGTATACGTTTGAATTTGAAAGACACTTCAACATACTGGTAAAGTTAATTTAATATTCTTGGATCGTATATTAACAAGTCTCTAAAACCTACTGTAATACTGACCTACCAGTTGTAATGTTTTCCCAATTAATTCACTATTATCATATAACCATTCCCTATAGCTAATATACACTATAATTGTGGCAACTGTAAATTCGTATTAGAGTTCTCCTACTTTTTTTTGAAGAGTATATATTTGAAGTTGAAGAAACCTATAAAAGTAAAAAAAGTATTTTTAACTAGAATATAGTCAGTTTGACAAATCCACTAGCCCATAGTCCTAGCTAGTGAAAATTATCAACTGTATTACTATAAATATAAACTAGCACTAGACGAAGCTTCTGTGATGGCTAGTGACATTCTCAAACATTTGTCCAACACTGATATAGTCGTACAATTCATTTGATTTTACTTATTTCTGTGCTTCTACATGGGCGGTCTGTCCACTGTCCAGGACAATAGGTCAGTATTAGAGAGTAATCTGTATAAACGGCCTTACACGTTGACCAATGACCAGTGAGTTGTTAAACTTGCTGCGGGTGGGAGTCAAAACCAGGATGTGAACCCATCTCCTGTCAGCCTTACCCACCACACCAACGAAGCCAGTAGTCATATAGTAAACGTTTGGTAGTCATACAGTAAATGTTCAGTAGTCACACAATAAACATTCAGTAGTCACACAGTAAACGTTTGGTAGTCACAAAGTAAACGTTTGGTAGTCACACAGTAAAAATTTGGTAGTTACACAGTAAACATTAGGTAGTCACACAGTAAATGTTCAGGAATCATACAGTAGACGTTCGGGAGTCATACAGTAGATGTTCATTTTAATTATGAGGTGGGATTTAGCTCAGTCGACTGAATGCTCGCTTGAGGCATTTGCACTGCAGGATCGAACCACCTCAGTGGATCCATTCAACTGATTGGGTTTTTCTCTTGTTCCAACTAGTGCACCACAACGGGTCAACAGCTATGATATGTGTTTTCCTGTCTGTGGGAATGTGCATATAAAAGATCCCTTGGTGCATTAAAGGAGGACACAATCAAGGCATTTGGCCTGGTATGCATATTCAACGATTTATATAGCACATTATTGCTTAATATCAACAAGTATAAGCGTATACGGTAGTTAATTAATAAAACTGTTAAATGTGACGGCTATTATATATAATGGGCGCAGCCATTTTGTACCATCCCAGTGAATACGCCCTCTGGCGAGCTGGTGGTTACGTAATA
>JAECMU010186860.1:0-11887 GCA_016106625.1 Dracogyra subfuscus
GGTTTGGAGTCGGTATCTGGATTAAAAATCTCATGCCTCGACTGGGATCCGAACCCAGTACCTACCAGCCTGTAGACCGATGACCTAACCACTATGCCACCGAGGCCGGTCTTACCATCAGAGAACAATCTATATCAATATTGAGTAATCTCTGCCTACGAAACAATGATGAAAGTTTCTTGCTTTAATGCAACAACAATCCTATGTTCGACATTAAATACCTTTACATCAATAATTTTCAAGTTCCCTGATGACAAGTTTTCCCCATATTAATCACTAATACACACACTACAGGAAGAAATCAGACAGCACCCCATTCAATATGTTCCTGTTAAATACAAAGTTGCTAATGGGTTTTTTCCTGTAGTATGTATATTAGTAATTACTGTATGAAACTTTTTTTTTATCAGGGAACCCTTGGATAATTTTTTTTTTTGTTTTTGTTTTTGTTTGTTTAACGACGCACTCAACACATTTTAATTACGGTTATATCGGCGTCGGACATATGGTTATGTCGAGAGAAAAAAAAACAGTGGTCAGCTGACGGGGATCGATCCTAGACCGACCGCACATCAGGCGGGCACTCTACCACTGGGCCATGCTGCCCACCCCTTGGATAAAGAAATGTTTTAACGATGCACTCAGCACATTCTATTTACCGTTATATGGTGTATATGGTTAAGGACCATACAGATATTGAGAGAGGACACTCACTGTTGTCACTTCATGAGCTACTCTTTTCGAAAAAAATAATTTTATTTTTTTAATTATTGTTTAACGTGCACATTCAGAGCAAGCTGTTATAGCGCACGCCTGTCTTGGGCACACACCTCAGCTATCTGAGCTGTATGTCCAGGACAGAATAGAAATTAGTAGGTTAGTTGTTATTGTTAGTGAAAGAGAAAAGAGGTTGTAGCGGCCATACACCTACCCAATGAGTCCTTAAAAACTCACTCTGGGTGGGAGCCGGTACCGGGCTGCGAACCCAGTACCTACCAGCCTGTTGTCCGGCGACTTAACTGCTACGCCACCGAGGCCGGTCTTTTCGATTAGCAGCAATGGATCTTTTATATGCACCATTCCACAGACTGGGTAGTACATACCACAGCCTTTGGTGCACTAGCTGTAACGAGAAATAGCACAATGGTGCCACCGACGGGGATCGATCTCACACAGACAGCACATCGAGAAAGTGCTGTACCACTAGCCTACATTAATGAGATGAGGGATGTCATTTGTAAAAAAAATAATTCAGTGTTGGAAAACTAATAAAATGTTTGTGAATTTATCAAGGGCATACAAGATGCTAATATTTCAAAAGCTAAATTTATTGACACGTATAAGACAGTTTCGAAAAACATTTGTGAATGTTTTGTCACATGACAATGGTTATATGCTATTGGATAAAACTTAAAGGATAGCAATTGGTAAGCAATTGTAAATTAAGCAAATTTAATTATATTATTTCTACAACTTGATATGATGACCTCGCTAAGTTTTACAACGCTAATGATTCTGCTAAATTTTAAAATCACCAATATTTTATGATTGTATGGTATAACAACTGCTTGTGTTCAGTAATGGTTAAAAACAGCGAAGGTACAATTGACATTAAGAGTATTTGCATCAGTATTTAAACAATGTTATTAAATTGTAAATAGAGAACACATACTTGGATGGCTTGTTATTTCCTATACAGACTTTAATTATGGGATCAGAATTGACATATCTGAAAAGTGCTTTAATTTAAGCAGTTATAATGAAAAGCATTTGAATTTGTCAAAACGTGAAAAGTGCTCGAATTTTTAAAAATCATCTTAATGCTGGAAATGTAGATTTCTGCTGCTAATAAATATTTTAATTTCTCAGATCTCATAAATTTGTTAAATACTAATTATTAAGTTTTTAATACTAAAGCGTCGTTTTATTCCACATTTCAAACATTGCTGGATACAGTTACAAACACTGATGAAAACATGAGACCAAGTGTTACCACTTCTAATATGCAGAAGCCTGTTCTTCCAAACCTTTAACAAAATGCAAATTCTTTATTGATATCATCAAACAAGTCAACTATACATTACATTCTCTTTTCAACAGGAATCATTAACTACCAAGAAAAACTTAGAAACCCTGCTGACCTGTTTCTCCGAGACACAATCATTCAGTCTCTTTGAGACTACTCTCGACCACCTGATGAAAGCGATCGAGGAATTCTGCAACAACCTACGGCAATGTTGCAATGGGGAGGAATCCATAAACGTAGAGCAATACGAAAACGTGCATCACATCATAGCCGTGCTGGAGGCGTGCCTGCAGAGTGGTAAACTACTGCCGACAACTCCCCGAGGAAACTATCTGTCCGAGAACATCCGCCAAAGACTAGACAGCACACTTCTTCACATAACAGAAAAATACCCTCTGGTGGCACATTCAGTGTGGAGAATCGGAGCGGTGTTGCAAATGGTCACTAGGCCCACATGAATTAAAACACTTTTACTGTACAACCTAGCACTTTTCAATTAGCAAGGGGTCGTTATATATCCCCTACCCCCGTTTTAACAACACATATTAAAGGGACATTCCCAAGTTTACTGCATTGTAAGAGGTCTCAGACTAATAAAGTATTTGTATGATTAAACTTACATATTAAATAGATTTTCTTGTTTACAATATTAGTGTGTATATTCAATGTGTTTCTGTAGTCTTAATATTTGTAAGAAGCCCAAACTGGATTATCTTCAAATAATTTTGTACGTAGGAAAAAAAATATTTTTTAGCAAATAAAATTAAATTTAACCTAGAATGATCAGAAACACTTGATATACAGCCACTAATATTTTATGCAGACAAATGTATTTGATATATGTAATTACAATCGTCAGAATGTTAGTCGATAACATCTTAAAAAGTGCAGCAAAGTCAGGAATGTCCCTTTAAAGAACACGTTTTTGTTTTCTCAGTATGAAACAATTACGAGTACTGCGAACACATCGATTTCACAAGTTCAAGGCCATATATCCGTCAATTTTTTTGTGGTAGGGGCATGAAGCATAGTCCAGTGTTAGACTGGTTTGATTTGCAGTCAGTTTGGGATCTATCAGTCAGTGAACCCATTGCGCTATTTCTCATTCCAACCAGTGCAACATGACTGATACATCAAAGGCTTTCGTTTTTGCTATTGTTCATGTAATGATGCACATAAAAGATCCCTTGCTACTGTTAAAAAAAATTCCTAGGATTAATATCAAAATTACTAATATTAAGTAATAAATCACAATGTGCTCTAGCGATGTTAAATTTTTTTAATTTTTTTTTTAAATGGCTATGTATTCACAAGCATCTTCTAAGACGCAAATTGTAATATGAATTCTTTCTTTGTGTGTACATATAAATAAAATAAGATTACTTGTCATATTTTAAATACTGTTACCGACTGTGATAATCAAATGGCACATTTGTTTTTACAATGTTACTTATTTTGTCCATTGTTTAAGACTATCAATGTAAATAAAAACTCATTCCATATGCTTTTTTGTTCTTTTGTGTTGCACTGTCAAAAAAAAGCAAAAAACCACTTTCACACTAACAAAAACACCCAACAAATTCTCTTTTGACAGATTTATTTTTTATGTGTCAGTCTCATTAAATGTCTATTGGTTAGCTCTGGCAGCCAGACGTCTATCTCTCTCCTCGGCAATGGTAAGTCTGACACCTTTACCACGGGGAAGTGAAATCCAAGGCTTGTTGCCTTTTCCAATCACAAACACATAGCTCATCCTGTGAAAAAACAAACAGAAAATAAGCATTCGGGGAGTAGTGTTAAAAGCCACATGTCTTTATCAGAAGTCATCAGAAATAAAACAGATATTCCTATTTCCTAAGTTCAATGGTCACAAGTCAAATATGATAAAGCTGTTCACAAATTTTAACCCAGTATTCTCAAAATATTGCCACCCCAACTACTAAAAACAAAACATCTGGAAAGGAATATTGAACTGACAGGCAGGTAGATTTGGGATCAACAGAAGACATCCATCATAAAGACTTTACATTCCATTTTTCATCAAAATAATCTATGCATACAAAGTTTATAACTACACATAAATCCACAAGTTCAAAGAAAGTAAAACAATCCGTGACTATAGCATGTCTGAAACATGTCTGACATTCTTTAAAAAAGGGAGTTAAATATGCATTTTCCTGGAGTCTGTATCTACCTCAACTGAACCCATTATTGCTGTGGTGATAACCAAGCAACTGCTAGGGCCCTTACGTTGTGGTTCACTCAACCGTTAAAGGTATACTCACACTCAAGGTTATTACAGAGAACAGGCAATTTGCCATTTGGCAAATTAATAATGAAATGCATTTGCCAAATTAGACTTAAGAGCTAAAACAATACTTTAAGTTTATCTTCTTTTTTTAATGATACATTGAACTCTGTGATAAACGTAACCAAACAAGATAACAGCAAATGGCAAATATGGTCAAAGAATTGGTTGCTAAATTAATCTTTAGTTAACCAATTTTTAAAAATTAAAGTCTCCTAAAAGAACTGGATTTATTTTCCTTTCAAAAAACCTTTTTCAATTCTACTAATGAAATACCAAATTTAACATTGATGAATCATTGCAGATATATCGCTTGAATATGGCAATGAGTATGACCCAACATTAGCTAGCTTTTATCATGTTACTTCTTCCAGCTTATGATTGCCCTTTTAACTTTAACAGGTGTCATCTTGCTTTTTAAATGCTGCAGTACTTTGTTCAGTTTTAACCTGACGATGTGAATAGAACCTTAACGAAACGTTGAGAAATGTCAGAGGTCAAAACAGACTTTGTTTTACTAATAATGAAATACATTCGCCATAAGCTTGAACTCTGCATATTAAATACATACCGAGTGGCAAATGTATGCCCCAGGGCATCTTTGACATGGACAATGTCAAACGAGCCAGGATGTCTCTCTCGAGATGTGATGATACCAACTCGCCCCAAATTGTGGCCACCAGTTATCATGCACAGATTTCCTGAAAACACAAATTACAGCAGTAAATAAATATTATTTATTAAAACAAATCATTTGCTGCATGTATTTATATATGTATCACTCGTATGTATGTTTGACATTTCCAACTCGTAAAATTAACAGAATTTCATCTAGTTAAAATCTTTATTTACTCCTACTGTTCAACGAATATTAATGGGTGTCCTTACATTTGTTAATGCTAGTTGACAACTGATATATCAAACAGCAACCATATGTAAGATTATATTCTTGGCATATTCTGGACCACACAGAGATAAAACTCTAAAGCATGACTTCGTTAATGCCAGTAAAATTTCTGTTGAATACATTACAAATTTGGATTCTGTTCAGTTATATCAAATCATATGTTTGCATGTTCAATTTTTGTTTTAAACTGGGGTTTTTTTAACGAATGGTTAGTTAGGGAATGTCCAGGTAGCCAAACATCATATGAAAAAAACAAATATTTCATTTAGTCAGTCTTTAATTTATTCAGCTGTTTAAAAATGTTTGTAAAATAGTGGTAGTAACAGTAAGTTGTATATTTCTAATCAAAAAATTAATCCATAGAACTTTTTAAGAAATAACTTTAGGTGTAAACATGCCTTGTGCACAGTTTAACTTCAAAAAACTATTTTTTTCTGCAAGTTGAATATCTTATTCCATACTTAGTGATATTAGATTTCCTTCAGTTCTTGAGCAATATGTTAAAATAATCACAACCATTTAGTATTTATGTCTAGCAAATGCTGTCAGACAATTACTCAACCATTTAAATCATCATTTAAACCTTCAAACCAAACATTCTAGGAAGAATTTACCAAGCCTGTGTTAGACATATATGCATGTAACTATATACACCTGCTATGCATAAACACCTGCATTTAAGAAAAACAAGCTTTGTCAATTCACACCAATATTTTTTGTTAACTTGAATTACCTGATGCTTCACAATGCTTATTTCTCAACATTTTCCATTGAAATTAACAAAATGTTAACCATTTAGAATCATTTACATCCGTTTCCAGTAATTGTAAAGGATGTCCTTACATTTGGTAATGCTGTTAAACAACCTAGATATCAAACAGCGACCGTATGCAAGATTTTTTTCTTGGCACATTTTTGACCACACAAAGATCAAGTCTTCAGCATGGCTTCGATCATGCCTAGAATGTTTTATATTTTAAATTATTTCTGATGCCAAACATTCTGGACCAAAGCTACAAAGCATGTTTCAGTCTTACACATGTGTAACTACATAGAGAATACTAAATGAGTTCCTATGTGAGACCGTTTATAATATATTGTCCACCACAAGTGAAATGCTTAAATTTTTATATAAAGGTCCGACACTGAAACAAGTATAGTATTTTATTTATTACACTGCACATTAATGAATAAAAAGTGCACAGAAAGACTTCCAAAACAACCAAACCAGACATGAAAATGCAGATTAAAGATCAGGAAAATGATGCCACTTACCAAATAATGGCATGTTGTGGTAAATTTAGCTATGTATCAATGAAATTTTGCATTCCTACGCACACATCTATCAGTGAAGTTTACACAAACAATATTATAAAGTTAAACATATTCAAGGTTAAACTAAACGATTAAAATACATAGTTATGCTGCTAACATTAATTATAATAATTGACAGCAAATATGTTTCAGATTTAAAAATATTAATCTAAAGAACCACATTCTCGCAGAGATCTACTGCATGACACTGCTGCTCACGTGATCGGAGGTCATGACCTCTTGAAAGATGATTTTTCACATGTGAAGAGACAATAAATATCACTGGGATCTCTCACTGTGGTGTTATATATACATTTAAAATGCTTAAACACCTGTAATTACGAAAAATAGGCTGCGTAAATTGGGCCCACTATTTTTTGCTACGTTGAATTAGCTTATGCTTGACGATGCTTTCATAAAAACCATTTAGAATAATTTACATCGGCATTTCCAGCAATTTTTAAAGGATGTCCTTACATTTGGTAATGCTGTTAAACAAACTATATATCAAACAGCGACCGTATGCAAGATTATTTTCTTGGCACATTTTTGACCACACAAAGACCAAAGTCTTGAGCATGGCTTCGATCATGCCTGCAATATTTTATATTTTAAATTATTTCTGATGCCAAAAATATATCAATTTCTTCGTATTTGGTCGATCGATGTTCTAATGTCCAAAATATACAATGCAAAATACAAACCCTAATCAAACAATGCAAACTGAGATCATTCCATTCACAAGCTGCTTTGGCAAATCTTAATTTTGCATAACCTATACTTTATTCATGGGAATTTAGGGACCAATTTTCAGACATTGGTTATGCAAAAATGAAAGGGGTTACATGAATTTATTTTTGCACATAATCCATTTAGTTTTTAATTCTAAAGTCTTGCAAAGTCGCAAAACACTAGAATTGTGTTGGGGAATTGGTTATTTCATTATTGATCATCGCTTACAAGCAGCTTGCACAAACCTATCAACTTTTCATTATATAATCAGAAATAATTACATGAACAAAAGATTAATTTTAATTAGAACCATACACCAGGATAAATATAAAAAAATTATCACTAATTTTACCTTTAATATCTATTCAGTTTGTTTCTTTACATATAATATGAAAACAGACAAACCCCAGCAAATTCCATAACCTATATAGGAACATCACATCTCAGGTTGCTACCAGAGGGTGGTAGGGAGGGTAAAATTGTGTCCTTACATTTGGTAATGCTGTTAGATAATCCACATATCAAACAGCGACCGTATGCAAGATTATTCTCTTGGCACATTTTTGACCACACAAAGACCAAAGTCTTGAGCATGGCTTCGATCATGCCTGCAATATTTTATATTTTAAATTATTTCTGATGCCAAAAATATATCAATGTATCAAATTCTTCGTATTTGGTCGATCGATGTTCTAATGTCCAAAATATACAATGTAAAATACAAACCCTAATCAATGCAAATTGTGAGATCATTCCATTTACAAGCTGCTATGGCAGATCCAATTCTGAATAATCTATATATTTTATTCATGAGAATTTAGGGACCAATTTACAGACATTAGTTATGGAAAGGGGTTACTTGAATAAATATTTGCACATAATGCAGGGCTAGATAGTAAGGATTGTCCGCCTGTCCGGGACAGGTAGAATTTACTGGGGACATGTGAATACCTCATTTCAAAATCCGATAACAAAAAAACCCACCATATACACAAGCACATGTAGTATATCTGATGGGCCAGGTAATTTAATTTTTTGCATGTCCTACAGGACACGTGTCTTAAAAAGTTAAGCAGTTTGCACAAACCTTCTTTACATATAATATCAAAACGGACAAACCTCAGCATATTCCATAACCGTACTGTAGGAATATCACATCTCAGGTTGCTACCAGAGGGTAAAATCATGTCCTTACATTTGGTAATGCTGTTAGACAATCCACATATCAAACAGCGACCGTATGCAAGATTATTCTCTTGGCACATTTTTGACCACACAAAGATCAAAGTCTTGAGCATGGCTTCGATCATGCCTGATAATAGTTCCTGAAAAATTATTCTGTTTCCTAAATAATAACCTATGAATTAAGCTCATCCTGGCCAACTGTCACCATCAGTGCAGGGGACAAAATTTCTAAATCTTAGAAAACCAGAAGTCAGTTCACACAAGGTCTACTTAAAGTAATAGATTGTTCGATTACGTGAATATAGTTCTCGTAACCAATGAGTTAGGACTACCTAATCCTAAAACACTTGGAACAATGGTTGTGCGGTACACTGGCGGTTTAAATGCATTAAAAAATAACTTTCACTTTCATTACTGATATATGGCACTTTTAATTTTAGATCCAACTGTTCATCAAGTAATCCAGTGGCAGTTCGCGCTACTTTTAAAGTTGTGTAACCGACACGCTAAATAATGTTCCCTGCAGTGCATAACAGATTTATTACTTCTACATACACTTCTATTTTTGAAAAATGGGTGTACTCTGAATACATGCTATACATACCAGTGTCGAACTTGACAAAATCTCTGATCTTCCCTGTTGCAATGTCGACCATGACAGTGTCGTTGACCTTGACGAGAGGATCTGGGTAGCGAATTGTACGACCATCACTGGTGTAAATCATAGGCACACCTTTCGGACCAACATGCACCTGTCTGACTCGACTCAGCTTGTACTGCAAAAACAATAGTTACCAAATGTGATAAACAAAACAATCTTAAGTTTTGGTGTGTGGACATGTACTTTTTTTGTTGGTCCTTTGTAACCTTTTAGACAACATAATACTGAATTTACAGAGCCTGATTTTTAAAGCATTATAAATGTACGTATTTACACAAGTGAAAAAGAGATAAACAGGCTTTGTAAATTGAGCACATGAATTTTAAATTCAAAAAGCATTTTTATTCCAAGAAGAAAAGGTATGTGTAATAAAAATGGTGGAAATGAACCTAAGATATTTCTTTTATAAATAAACAACAACCGATTTCCATCTTAATGAAATAAGCAATAATGTACGTAGTCCACATACAAAGAATTAATGACAGAAGACACACCAGGGCTCGACAGTAAGAATTGTCCGCCTGTCCGGGACAGGTAGAATTTACTGGGGACACGTGGATACCCCATTTCACCTGTCCCGACCGGACAGGTGCTACAAAATCCGATGATAACATAAAAACAACAAAATATACAAGGGCATATGGTATATCTGATGGGACAGTAGTTTTATTTGTTGCATGTCCTACAGGACAGGTGCCTTAAAAAGTTATGTAGAGCCCTGCACACATTACAGCATAAGACAATTAATACTTTTCAAATATGAATTGACCTAATTCGGTCATTTTACAATTTCCTGACCCCAAGGTATATGAAAAAGCTATCCACACACAACTCAAATTATCGTATAAATGTTTACTATTCTTTTCAAGGCAGTACTCATACCTTTGCCTCCTCTGGCTTGATCCTGTGAACAATAAAACGGCCCTTCACATCGTACAGGATACGGAAGTTCTCAGACGTCTTTTCAATTGTTACAACATCTAGAAATAATATACATCAATTAGTCATATAAAGTCATTATGTAGCATTAATATTAAATATTGGCTGCTGTAATGAACATGTACTTAATCCAATATTCTCTAATTTGTGATAAAATACATTTGTGGAGCATTTTTTTGAAAATATTTCAAAATTGGTTAAATTAAAAAATATATATTTTAGTAGTCAAACACTAAATAATGTAGCCACTGCATTAAAAAAAAATGCAACTGACCATATGGCAATGCACAGGTTGATTCAAAGAACATTTTGTTAATTATCAGATATAGCTATACAATTTTAAAACATTAAACAGTTAATTGTTAATTAATAAATTTTTAACAGAACAGAAATATTGCTAATCAAGATTTTGAAGACAAAATGTTCCCTTGCGAGCCCTGCTTAACCCTTAGACTACCAGGGTACGAACTTGGGATTTTTTTTGACTCGCCAATCGGTCCACTCATAGCAGCACTTTGACTCGCCTGTACAACTTTTGAGTGGCCCAAGGCTGCATTTTGTTTTAAAAATAACTTACTTAAACCTGAACAAAAACAATAATTCAACTTACTTTATTTACAAGACAATCAACAACAACAACATCGCGACACTTGTGTGATCTGTCTAGAGTTCAGTAAATTAGAAGTTCCCACAATACACGCACATGCATAGAAATTTGTTGACATCGTTTACATTGACGACCTGGTGTTTGAACTTTGGGGTATAGTAGACTCGGTATATTTCGTAAACAGAATGCAACTTCGGAAAACCTGCGTCTCTCTGCAAATCATAGCATAGCGAAATGCGACAATTTAATCCGATTGTGACTAAAGATGGACATGTCCGAGGTGTTCCGATTGAGCCTACAAATATTATGTGGCTGACTGGTCGAGACATTCCGAATGGTTTTGGAGCGTCCGATAGACTGGGGAAGTGGTCGCTATTATATCCTATATGGGTTTGATAGCGCAGTAACAGTAACAGGAAACCAGTTGAAAACAATAAATACAAATTAAACTTCCTGATCAACTAGTAATTTGCATTTTATACCTAACATAATACGCGGAAATTTTGGGTCGCCAGGTGGGCGACACGTGATAAGGTTTTGATTAGCCCGACGCCATTTTGACTCGCCACGGGCAACCCTTAACTTCGTACCCTGGACTACTTAAAACTAATTATATATTTCTATTTAACCAACCCATAAATCCAGTTGGATAAGTCTTGTCTGTCCTGATTTTGCCATCAACTTTAATTAGCCGCTGGTTGACGATCTTTATGACCTCGTCATACGTGAGCGCGTACTTCAAACGATTTCTTAGAAGCAGCATCAAAGGCAGAGACTCCCTCAGTTTATGTGGACCAGTGCTTGGTCGAGGAGCCTATACAAGAAGAAAAACAATGTATCCTATTAAAGGGTGTAGCTCATAGCATTTTGGTTGTAAATAACAAAATAACTGTAGATAATATAGGAAGAATGTTTATTAAGTGGTTTATACAACATATCATTTATTAAATCTGCAATATAATTTTTTATTACTCAATCATTTAGAACAAATCATGCTGGGGGTTTTATTAGTTCACCAAGATAAACCTTGCATGCAAGCACAAACGGCGAGGTTTGCCATGTCAGTAGATTCCGCCATTAGCAACTTCTGGACAACGGAATTTCGGTCAAAATAACGATTACTGTCACATTTTTACACCCTAATCGCAGTGTCTGCGCTTAACTTTTTTTGTTAGTTGCCATCCGGGCAAGTGGGGACAGCATTTTCA
>JAECMU010186913.1:0-20321 GCA_016106625.1 Dracogyra subfuscus
GAAAGAAATGCAAGTAATCACCATGTTTAATCCAGCATACTGTTTGATTGTCAATCTTTTCTTTCGGGAAAGTTTTCCACTTTCTGTCTTTGCAGAAATGTTGTGTGTGCACATAACATAAAAATCACGTGCAACTGGCAGACCTGTATCTAATGTGAAACGAAATAAAATTGTGTGAAATTTGACATGGGACTCCATCCATCAGTGTTCAAAAACCAATGCCATGAGGCCATTGGTAGACTTGCTGCTGGTGAAAGTGTTAGCAACGTTGCTAATAAATTTAATGTCCAACCGACGACAATACTGCGTCTGCGGTATCATTTACAACAAACTGGAGCAGTAAAAGACCGACATCGCTCCGGTCGGCTATGTGCATCAACACAAAGAGAGGACCGGTATTAGTGACATCATCACACTGTCATAGATTCCAAGGTACTCCCAAGTTGGCGGGCGACTGGCTACTTGCACAATGGTTCACCCTCAAATCGTTCGTAATAGACTCCATGACACTGGTTTAAAAGCTTGTTGCCCTGTAGTAGGGGTTCCATTAACACAATGTCATGTCGCAGAATGATTGATCAGTTGGTGTGGGCCAGGATTCATCAGCAGTGGCGTCTTAGACAGTGGAACAAAGTCTTGCTCACAGATGAATCCCGATTCTGTCTAGAGTTTGCAGATAGTAGACTAAGAGCATGGCAGCAGTGAGGCGAACATCATCAAGCGTGACGGATACAGCATCATGGTCTGGGTGGGAATTCATTCCAACAGCAAAACTGACGAAATCATTACACCTGTTGTCTTGCCATTTATGCAACGCAACCATACATTCACATTTCAGCAAGACATAAATAACAAACGTTGGCAGAAAAATCACATTTAAGTCCGATCCCCCAACCTTTCCCCCATTGAAAACATGTGGGACATCTTGAGTCGACAATTACGAAAACATCACCCACAACTGAACACTCTTCGTGACCTTGATCTGGCCTTACATTAAGAATGGAACTAAATTGCTGCAGTGGAAGTTCATAGGCTTATGTCCAGCATGAGATGTCGTTGTACAGGCGTTATTCGCCCAAATGGCCAGCATACAAGATATTGACATTTGTGATGAAATCACATTTTTGTACCCTCCTGTTTAACAATGAAGTATCCGTCAACAAACATTTGTTCATAAACGTAAATATACTTCCAGGCTTTTCAAATAAACCATTTTACTTAATTAACTTAATTTGACTGGTTTTATACAAATATTATAAAGTTTGAAGACGTTTAGTGGGAACTGCAATACTTTTTTGGCTGAGTATACTTGCCCGTTTTTGAAAATTGACTTGGACAACCATAATTTACCTTAATGGTTATCCGGCGGACAATTTATGATTATTTTTTTTTTACCATACAGTACATCATTTTTAGCAAAAACATTTACTTAAGAAAACAACAACAAAGAAATCAGGAGCATCTCATCGCAAAATGTTATACAAATATTGTGGTTTGAGATTCAAATAATCATGGTCTTGATAGCATAATAGTCTTATCTCGTTAATATTTGGAATACCTTTGAGTTACGATTGAGTTCCAGATTTCTCACTCGGGATGTTGGCTGACAAAAATAATTTATTTGATTGACAAATTTTATTGTATACCATTCTCAGCCCTCGTAAAAAATTTTTGCGACAGCATTTCATTGCCGTCGCAAATCTGAGAGTGGTGAAAAGTTTGTAGGCATTTTTCTCTTGAATTGTCCAATTACAGATCCCAGAAATAAAGCATTTATAATCGAGTGTAGCCCAATGTTTTCAATTTAATATAAATCGGTTTATTCCAGTATAGAACTTAGAAGCTTACGAAAGTAAAGTTGAGATGTCATGTTTTAGCATATTATTACTACAGTGGGTCATATATGAATAATTTTGACAGCATTAATCCTTTCTTTAAAATTGCCGCTGTAGTGCCGTTGCAAAATTGATTTACGACGGCAAACTTGTCAGAATTTCAAGGGCTGCATTCGTACTTGTAAAAGGAAAAAAAAAGGTTTGTTTTTTTAATCGTTTTAGTTATAACTGCCTGTTTACCACAAATGTAAAAATTAGCTTTCGTTTGATTTTTATGAATTACTGATTATCTTCAGATTAACAGCATATTACTTAGCATTTATTATTTTATTCATACAGTGTAAGTTATATTTACATATATATCTGCAGTACATTTTATTAAATCGTTACTTAAAAATAATTTTGTATGACGAAACAAAATTATGATATGTAAAAAGGTGGTATAAGTCCGATCACTTGGTTTTTTGTTGATTTGTTATCAGAACAAGTCTGAAAATAACGACCCCTTCTGTATGTATAAACGTAAAAAATATGGCTTGTCTCCCCACCATAGCGTTTGTGGCCGTTCCCCACTACAGATATCATTCATACGGACCTAACTAACAGGCCTGCGCAAATAAAAAATTTGCCTAACCTGAATGGGGTTATGCCAAAATATTTTGCATTTACCTATTTTGGTTTGTATAACCAGATTTTTTCTTTATAATTATAGTGTTCTCTCTGCCGCCTTCCTTTCACGCTCACCGCCCTCCTTTATTTTTGAGCACCCATCTTTATTTTCCAGCACCTATCTCCCCTGTTTCCAAATGCACAACAAAAAAACCCCACAAAAAAACCCCTGATCAGTCTGCACACAAAGGAAACAAGCCGCAATGTGTATGAAAAAACAATTGACGAAACATTTACGACAGTTACCGTAGCGTAATTTAACAGTATTTTTAAGAGCATCTATTTTGTCCCATATCTGTATCCATTTGTATGTTTGATGGACACAATACAGGGTACGAAGTTAAGGGTCACCCGGTCGCCCGTGGCGAGTCAAAATGGCGTAGGGCAAGTCAAAACCTTATCATGTGTCGCCTGCCTGGCGACCCAAAATATCCGCGTATTATGTTAGGTATAAAATGCAAATTACTAGTTGATCAAGAAGTTTAATTTTTATTTATTGTTTTCAACTGGTTTCCTGTTACTGTTACTGTTACTGTTACTGCGCTATCAAACCCATATAGGATATAATAGCGACCACTTCTCCAGTCTATCGGACGCGCCAAAACCATTCGGAATGTCTCGACCAATCGGCCACGTAATATTCGTAGGCTCAATCGGAACACCTCGGACATTTCCATCTTTAGTCACAATCGGAATAAATTGTCGCATTTCGCTACGCTATGATTTGCAGAGAGACAGACAGGTTTTCCGAAGTTGCATTGTGTTTACGAAATATACCGAGTCTACTATACCCCAAAGTTCAAACACCAGGTCGTCAATGTGAACGATGTCAACAAATTTCATTTGCTATGCACGTGCGGGTATTGTGGGAACTTCTAATTAACTGAACTCTTGACAGATCAAACAAGTGTCACGATGTTGTTGTTTTTGATTGTCTTGTAAATAAACAATTTGAATTATTGTTTTTGTTCAGGTTTTTTTAAACTTTTGACATCCACTGAACACGTGTTATTTACATGAAATACCGTTATTGTAAACGTTATTGGCAGCAAATGTCATTTCAGAAAAATGTGGTGTTACTTGTCAGGTGTGCCAGAGCCGAAGTTTTGTGTTATTATTATTGTTTGTATGATATAACATGTTTTTGTAAAGTGCAATTTAAGTAAGGTATTTTTAAAACAAAATGCAGCCTTGGGCCACTCAAAAGTTGTACGGGCGAGTCAAAGTGCTGCTATGAGTGGCCCGATTGGCAAGTCCAAAAAAATCCCTAGTTCATACCCTGCAATAAGAGTTCTATTTTATGTGAACAATGAAAACTTTTTAATTTTTACGGATTCGGCAATCTCCGAATGAAAACAAAAAAAACTTCACTTATTTGGCTCTAAATTTATCACGTGATCAAAACGGTCTTTCTGTCTTTTGTTTCCACTAACTATTGTCAAATATTTTGTCATCAGTTGCAGATATAATAGGTTGTAACTGATGATTTTTACTTTCTGTCATTCTGTTTATTCGGGAATTCTTTATAAAAATATTGTAAACTTTTAATTTTGGGGGATATGAACACTTATAAAAACAACGGAAGTGGTAGTCTTTATCATTAAGATAATTTATCTTGAGTGCCAAATAATATATACACTGCCTTTACAAAAACGAAACTACGTTTTATCATCTTGCGATAATATTTTATTACACATCGATCGATTCATTCGATGAAGATGGAAATAACAAAAATGTATCATTTTACAAATATCGTTATTGTTTTTCGTATATCTTGAAATTGTTATTAAAAATAATAAACCAGCAAAACCAGAACTGTCTGTGAATGTCAGACCGATAATATCTTCGGTTCAATTAAAAGACGAGCCTGCTTGTGTTGCGCCTCCACCCCTGACAACGACTACTACTGCTACTACTACTACCACCACTACCACAAATAATAAACGGTGCGTCTAATTGCTAATAACAATAGGTTAGGCACTAGTACCCGGTTCCAAATAGCAAATGTAGGCTAATTGCGGTTTATACAAAATATATAAAATTTATTATTTCAAACACTAGTATAGTCAACATGGTCAGTGTCGTCTTATTCCGATTCAAGTATCATGGTTTCTGCAGCAGCCACTTCCTAAACACAAGCACCCATGTTCAGTAACTTCCTGTTCCAAACTCCTTCCTTTCGCTGTCCAGGACAGAACAGAGGAACATGTCTGTTCACACTCTGTTAAATTTATTGTGACGTATGCATTTTGTTCTTCGAGCGAGCGACATCTATCGGTGACATCAGCATACTAACTAATTATTTCAAGCAGTTGGGACATCAAGATTCCCATGTTTTTTCCTGCTTTTTCACTCCATTTTATAAGAACGTGATCTAAGTGTGTTACAGGCGTGCAACAATTTTCTAAATATGGGGAATTACAAGCTGCTGTCATTTTCAGGATTTTTCAGGGCTCTGGAATAAATTTTGGTTTAGCCAATTTTCGGAAATGTAGCATATTTAATTGAAAATCATTAAAATGTGGTTAATTTGAGTAATATTTTATTAGCCAAAGTTTAATTTTTGTAGCCATTTTGTAAAAACATTAGCAGTAGGCTAATTTGACAATGTACAGGGTGAGCCCTCCTTTTTTGGGCTGGGCATTCTCATTTATGTAACATCACCACAGGCAGGAAGATTTTAGTTATTTTACATTTATACATTACATTATTTTGGTTCAAATATATCAACAATGAACTATTTTTAAAATCAAATCCACCAAAGATATACATGTTTATAAACCATGCCACTTTTACAATAATGTTACTCTTTATTTATTTTTAACGAAACACCATTTATGAACACTATACAATTGGCAGCCACATTTTTGGATAATTTATTTGAGCAATAATTAATAATGTGAAAGTAACTAAGAATGTATGCCTGAGTAGGGCATACAGTAATGAAGTTTTATTACAAAATATTTGCATTTTCATATGGCATAATTTCGCATTTATAAATGAAAAATGATTTGGTGCAATACAATCTGACTGGTAACTGTTTCCATGTGCCTATTGACTAGTCACAATATACTTTGTATTACTTTTGCAACAGATCTTTGAATAGCAATTGGTGTCTTGAAACAAAATTCGGTATATTTAAATGATAATATTTGTCTGTCTAAGTTATAATTAAATGACGTGAAACCAGTAGGTAGATTAATTTTAGGGATTGTTTATATGGATGATAATTAGATTTTACAATGGATTTAGTAAACAAAAATGTTCCCATTTAAGAAGGGTTTTTAAAAAATACTATCAAATTGACTTCTTTCACATATTTAAAAGACTTAATAGTTGGAAGCAGGACAATTCCAAGGTCAAACAAACCAGTAGGTCATTTTTTAGTCATTCAAGTTTGGTAACATTTGAAAGTTTATCATCTCTAGTGTCAAATACTATGGTAATGTCAGGGTTGTTAATTTTTATGATTTATTTTTGTTTGATTTAGGTGTGCATCCGATGGCCGGTGGCGATGGGTCCGCAGGAGGACTACATCGAGACTGTTGTCACCTGTGAAGGAGATTACCATGATCCTGAGCTACACAGCCGGATCGAGACATTCCGAAAGGAGTTAAAAGATCTCTTGCTTACTGGTAAGTAAAACAAGATCTTCCTTCATTGTGGAAGGCTGAGTGTTGATGTTACTTGTCTGTCATCCTCAGGTATATGGAACGGAGCTATCCCATGAAAGAAAGCCATGTAAGAAATGTATATCTTACATGGAATATCACATGCTTGCCTTTTTAACATGACGTTGTTAGTAATATATGACATCATATTAATGTGATTGTGAGGTCATTTGACAGTTTTAAATTAATATTTTGTTATTAAAACCTTCATTTTAAAAGCTGTCTTGTTAATTTGTAGTGTTAAATTATATTTAACACATGAAACAAACACGGCAAATACGATAGTGTAGTTTATGATAAAATTGTCAAATAAAAAAGTGAAATGTTTTTTTCCTTTCCTAGTGATCTCTGAAATTTATGCGGCGAATTATGATGTGATACTGAACAAAATGTCCCTTGGTCAGGGCTCGCGCTGTCGGTAGCCAAATTAGCCATTTTTTTTAATAAACGGAGTATACGTAGTATACTGTGTAGTCAGTATTCTTAGCCGAGGTATTTTGCAAGCAGACATCACAACAAGCATTCAACACGACAGCAACATCATGGCACAAATTATGAAATTGTTTGGGGTGGGAAATTGATAGGTCACTTAAAAAAAAGCAATTCAAACTTAGATAAAAAATGCTATTTAAAGAAATAATGAGTTCTATAAAAAAAAAAAAACCTCAAATATTTATTTGGGAAAAAAGGAAGAACCCCCCCCCCCCCCAAAAAAAAAACAACCTCCCACCCCCATATTTCTGGATGTTAATTTAATGTCATAGGCCTTGGAAGTGGGGGTGGGTGGTATATGGGGAACTGAAAATAATGCATAATCCTATCCCCACCCCACCCCCCGCTGAAAAATTGAAGACTGGAATAATACATTAACTGCCTCTGAGGTTTTGTTATTCCTATTTATTCGAGTTTGTACATAATTAGCTGAAAAAGATACATTTTCATATTCATATATAAATACAATATACAATAGGCCTACTGCATTTAACACAAATTTGGCTAAAGCATTTTCAATATGGCTAATAAAAATTCCATTTGGCTAATATTTTGGCTACATGTATTTTTGATCCAGGGTGAGCCCTGCTTGGTCTACATTAAGTTTTTATATTTAACTCTGTTTTACTATAATTATTAAAAGTACCAAAAGATATTTACAATTAAGAGTATTGCAAATAGGTTACAAAATTAAAAAGCCTTAATGTACAGTCTCTTGATTAGCCATTCAGACAGAGGTTACTTAATGGCAGTTGTAAAGGAAAACAACACATCACACCATGAAGGAATATTACCACTGAGCTAATATCTCAGTAGTAGTAGAAGTTAATTCTCCCTTCCCAGTAGAAAGGAGAGACGCTCAATAAAAGTGAACATTTACATTTCATGTTTTGTGATGTATGTTGATATTACACACTAAAACAACAAGACTGAGAATGTGTTAAATAAGCTATGATGCTTTAGAAGTTAGTGGTTTTCTTTTTGGAATCTTATTTGGTCCAAAATATTTTGGTGACTGACTTGGAACTACAGCTAATAACTCTCTAACTTTCAGCCAACTTTCAGCAAAATCCCCCAATATTTTGCCAGCTAGCTTAGGGCCTACTAAAAGTGATAATTGAGCATTTCTGGTAGCTTTATTTTGAATATAATACTTATGTGTGTAGACAAATATAATTAGCACAACTTATGTCTGCATTAAACTTTTCCGTTTTCGTTTGTAGATATGAGCAAGATTAAACTGAAGAAAGTCGAGCCATGGAATAGTGTGCGAGTAACTTTCAACATCCCAAAGGAAGCAGCATTACGTCTTAAACAGCTTGCTCAACAAGGCAATGCCACGCTTCGAGAGCTTGGCGTTCTCGCCGTCCAGATACAGGGTGATCAGGCCATCTCTCTCACCATCGCTGGTCGAAACAATGAGAGGACTGAGTTGATAATCAGGACAGATGCCCGTGTTGGTGCTCCTTCTGTGTCTGTGTTTGATTCGGGGTTGCAGAGTTCTGATGAACTCAATTCTCCAGGACCTAGTAATGTTGAAGCAACTCGAAAGAATATTGCGGATTACTTGAGGCAAGGAACCTCGATATTTGATACTCTCTTCAACTCGGCTACTGGTGTTGGGGTTTTCAAGTCGCCCAATGTTGTTGCGACATCGTGCGAACCAATTCCTCTCCACCAGAACAGCATGATCAGCACATCTCCGGGACGTGCTGGGTCTGCTAGTGGTCAGGCACCACTGTTCATGAGCAACAACTTCCCTCCAGGTCGGAGCCCAACAGGCTATCCAGCATCACCCAGTGGGAGTTTCCCTCCTGGATCTAACCAAAGCCCTATTGGACCACCAGGGATAAAGTTTCCATCGCCACCAATTATGGGGCTAGGACAGTCTGCGGGTTCTCCATCAATGGAAATGAATCATATGGGTCTGCCTCCACCGCCACCATATCCACATGTTGCTGGTACCATGAACAATCTTATGAGGCACGGCAAAGGTGGTAGCATGTCAAGTCCTCTCCTGGTGAACCTCTTACAAACTGAACCTTTGGCAGCAGGTTTTAGCTGTTTACCAGGAAGCAAAATGTTACCTCCAGTGGAGGGCGGTCCACCTCCAAAGAAAAAGAGGCGGCCGCGGAAGCCCAAAGAAACTACAGCTAAAGCTGTCTCACTACCATCAGAAATTGAAATCCCAATACAAAGTGTGTTGAATCCTGCCCTCAGTACAAGTGTGTCACATGCTGGTCATGTTGAAAGTCCTGTGGAATCAACACAATCCACACCAGTGTTGGATACAAATGTCTCATTTAGTTCCAGTCAGCATGTGTCTCTACAATCACCAGTTGGAACACCACCTATTTCAGTGCAGCATCAAGTCCATGATTCCGTTCAAAATGACTCTGGATTGAATGATAACTTGAGCACTTTTCAAGGACCCATTACCTCATTGGCACAGGATCATAAAACTTCAGTATCTGGACATGATTCAAATATAACTAATTTGGTGAATGAAGGAGTAAGAATGATGGAAGAGAGTGATCCTTATTCACCAGAAATGACTGCTGGTAAAATCATAAATCCATACACAGGGCAGTTGGAGCCAGTGGACCTTTTAGATAATAGTCCAAACAAATTTGCAACTCAGAGTAAAAATAGGAATCAAAAAGGAAAATCCACTAATAAACCTAGTCGTTGTTCTGATAATTTGCATCATGAGGTATTTGTGAATAGAGGAAAGAAACATTTAAACAAAAATAGTGCTAAAGCTGTTAGAAATGTACATTCTGAAAGTTCTGCAGACACACCAAGTTCAATGTCCCAAGGGACTGTACCTAGTGATATATTTGACAGATCTGACTTCAGGACCAGACAGTTAGATTTTGGAAACCAAACAAATTGTTCTACTAGTCAGTCCGATGCAAGCCCACTGGGCAATACTCCTATTAATAGTTCATCTCAAATAGTGCCCAGTGAAGCTACCGAGATCTATGCATCATCCCACTCATCTAGTCAACCAAGACAAAATACATCTGTTAGTTTGCCTTCAAACTATCCTCATACTGAACTTGCTACGTCTTCTGTGTTTACCTCTACATCGCCAAATGTCAGTCGACCTTCACGGATGTCTCATGCTCCTGTTTCTACTCTCAACTTAAACCACACCAATTCTATACATTCGGCAAATTCACCTCAGCTACAAACCAGTGCTGCCACTGTATGTGGCAATTCCAACTCCCCAAGGTCTCATTTGGCTCAAAGTGTTCGATTTACAAAAGCTTCTGATTTGCATCATTCATCACACAAACATCAAACAGCATCCCATCCTGTATCCAACAATCAGTCTCACACAGGATCTCCAGTGTCGACGGCGAGTCTCCAGATGAGCAGGAACCAGCCATTGGTAGCTGGTGATGTCCTCCACGAACGCAGATCCCCTGGCTCTTGCACCAGCACTCAACACAATTTGTCAACAAGTTCTGCAGGACTGACATGCCTGTCAACAACTGTGTCAGGTGGGACCAGTTCTACACAAACCACTTCGTCACCACTACAGCCGCAGTCTGTGATACATCCAGCTATGGATTCATCTTCAGGGAAACCGTATCCCAAGCCTTCAAAGAACAATACATGTTTGTCATCAGAATCACCAGAAATGCATAATACTTCTGGCAAGGTGCAGGATTCGTTAGATAGTGCCAAAGGACCATCTGGCCATAGTCCACGAGAACATGCCTCACCCTATTCATTGCTCAACTCGCCTACTCCACGTATGGCAGAATCCAACTGTCTGGAAAGTCCAGAAAATAAAATGCCCTCAGAAGGTGATGAAAGTTCAAACCACAGCGGCATAATCACAGACATTGCAGTAGATCATACTACATCCTCTGGTTCATTTATTGATTCAGCAACAGGAAAAGTGTACAATCATGACTCAGGAGTTGGTTCTTCGTCAGAACGTTCTGATGACACTCCTTCTGAGCCTGGAGACAGTGAGTACAGGACCGGTCAATTGGCAGCTGATGCTGATGACTGCATCAAATCTCAGAAGCTGTTGCCAGACTGTAAACCAGCTTCTAAGGTCATCACTGTGGGTTATGTAATGGATGATGACCACAACACACAAAAAGAAAAATACAGTGTGAATAATTTGCCCTATAGCAAAGATGCATCTATGGGACATGTGAAAAATTTGGCAAATTTTGTTTATGGACAAAGGTCTGATCTTCATACCAACAATATGGCAGTTTTACATTTGTCAGCTAAAGACTTGAAACATTATTCAAAATCTGACGAATTAAGAAATTCTCATATTGATGTTGTTAAAAATGGTCCGATTTTAGCAGATGACAAACTGATGCCAAAAGAGTTTGATCCTGAAAGGCAGGTTTCTTGTACACTGGCAGGAGGTCTACACACATCGGAGAACAAACACATACTAAAAGGTTTGTATTAGTGGGGTTTTTTCATTTTGTTTTTAAACTAGTTGGCAGCTCTGGATTATTTGTACTTAAAATTATACCCGCACAACAACCCTTGGTTTTTGGTCCCGACCCTAGGAGACATCTTTGCCCATCTTTTTGTCTCGCATGTTATTCTGGATGTTATTTTCACAGTGCCTTGAGATATTCAGCTGAAGGGTTTTTTTAATGTTCTTTTCATGTTCTGCTACAGATCAAGTTTGACTTAATTGCTTTTGAACTTTGAAGATATGAACATTTGATTTAATAAGCAGTACTCTCAGAATGCCTTTTTCATGACGAGCATGTAATTGTTAAGGCTTACAGTACTTCAGTCTCTTAATTGTTTTGAGTACTGAATTGTGGATAGTTATGTGACCTAGATAATAATTGTCTCATAGCAGGGCATATCATTGGAAGAAAAAAAATATGGATATCTTTAAATCAGTAAATAGTAAGATAATTAATAAGTCTAACATTCTGAGAGTACTGCTAAAGCAATGCATGTCCCCTACCGGTTCCAACAATTTTCTAAATTCAAGGCCATACCTCTGTGAAGAGTGGGTAAATCGCCATGAAAGTCGAGCTTGATCTGTAACAATTCATGTTAAAGTTGTACACAAAATGTTAGCTCAGGCCTAAAAAATATATATGTTAGGGCTAAAATGTAGTAGCCAACCGACCAGTACAATATATTGTGACTATAGTAAGCATAAAATAAACAAGTTAAACATGCCCATTAAATCATCAGTTATCACAAGAAAGGTGCCAAAAAGGTGGGGTACACACACAGACGCTCGTGCACACGCACATGCACACAGGCACAGAATTCAAGCGAATCTTGGAATCTGATTCACGCCAGGATTTGCACTAGCATAATATTTTCCAAAAATGTATTAAATAATCGGTGAGTAAAACATTACCGAATTTAAAAAAAACTTCAAAAGCGTAACATTCTTTCGAATCTGTGCATGTTCAAAGCATAGTGGTTTATCAAGACTAGTCTGGCCTGGAGCCAAGCCGTCGTTGGCCCATATACTATGAACCAAATTGCAAACAAAGAGAACTGAAAGGAACATGTTTGTTAAATTTTTACATAATTTAACAATAGATAGTAATTAAGTGTTCCCAAATTTACTATGTTAGATCGCTGATTTTATGTTCCGAACCTTGAATTACCCACTCTTTTTAGTAATTACATGTTTTTGTCGCTTGTAGAAATATGCTTCAGAAATATCCATACAAACATTGAACCAATATGCAAAATATATTGGCAAAAGTATCACATGTGCTGTTTACGAATAAGCAATCTTCGAAAAGTAATGGGCTGCGTTCAGCCAGACCGAGCGGGAAAATGTTGACTGGTTTGTGTGGTTCACGGTAAACCAAATGGCCACATTGGGAACCAATAAAATAATTTGCGAACATCAGCGAAATGTTTGCTGGCTGATAAGACGCCTAAAAACACTGTTCAAACAAGAAAGTTTTGTTTTTGTTTTTTTGCTTTAAAATTGGATAAACTTGCAATCGATATAGACTACAGTGAGTAGCATATGACACCGAATGCTATATACTAACACTATTGATAAAGTTCTACAGTGATTGGCCTCGGTGGTGTTGTGGCTAGGCCATCAGTCTACAGGCTGATAGGTACTGGGTTCGGATCCCAGTCAAGGCATGGGATTTTTAATCCAGATGCAGACTCCAAACCCTGAGTGCTCCACAAGCCTCAATGGGTATGTGTAAACTAGTTCAACAGTCTATGGTTTGTGCTTCCTTCCTACAGTTCCTTCTTGCCATAATGCCTTAAAAAATCTTCATCGGTCCGGGCCTTTCATCTGACACCATAAAATTAAAATAATGTTTTCATTGCTAAACAATATTATAGCTTTTGTATGTACCAAACAAACAAATAGGCACTGGTATAAGACTTGGTGAAAGAACCTGGACCCATATTCACAAAATATTGTAAATCAACGACTGAAGAACTATTCACGAAACCACGAAAACGTAAGTTACGTGTAAAGTTGGATGTAAATATAAGAGTGCCCTCGGTTAAACTAACGCTGCACGTACGTCGTGTACATATAATGAATCAAGCATGATCGCCAATATTTACTTTTGTTTACGGAAACTGGCAGTTTCTAATAATTGAAGCAGTTTGCGATGGCGAACGCCCACGGTTTGAACATATTTTTGTTGGTGATCGAACGGATGTTTTCGACTTGGCCAATTTCTCCTGAGTTATCTTTTCCTTCTTAAGAATATTCCTTAAAGTTCATACCAAAACGCGGATCTCCACTAGTACCAAAATGCCATGGTTCGCCGTTCGCGATGTTATTTTTAGCAAAACAGCAAACGAAAAACGAAATGGCGTTTTGCGCATTTGTTATTTACCTGGTAGCCCTCGTTTCTAATGGGTTTTTTAAATATTATTTCTCCGGTAAGAGTGTTAAATGAAATAAATCGTAGATTTACATCCAACTAAGTTACGTTTACATTTATGACCATCTTCGAGAATAAGGTGCTTCTTGCACGTAAACGTAAATCTATGGCAGACGTAAGTGCTAGTCATAGACATAAATTTACACCTTTTTGTGAATATGGGTCCTGGTTTTTGAACACTATGACATGCTTTTGGACACTATGGCATATTTTTCATTATTACAAATTAGTTTTTTTTGATACTGCAATCCGACATTACTTAAATTTGTAACTTTAGCCAAATATTTTACAGGTTTGTATATACTTTAAAATATTGGTTAAATTATGTAATGAATTTCATAAAACCTATGGAATGCAGCTTTTAAAATAAAGCTTTAATATGGTGACAGTATACATATTGATGTATTTTAATCAAATTATCTTTCATTGCTAACTAAGTATAGATAAAAGTAATTTTTTGTGTGATAAAATTTAATATTAATTTGAATTACCATGTGTTCCTACAGGTGCAGATGGCTCAGTTGATACAGATAGAAGTGTTCAGGGATATGAAACTCCACCAGGATTCTGTGATCCTCGCAGTATGATGAACAGGAGCCTAGGCAAGCAAGGCAGTCCTTTCTGCATGGACAGCTCTGTAAATAGGGCCCTCAGTAATCAGTGTAGTAGGTCCAGTCCCGACTGCATCAGTTACATGCCTGTGGATAGTGCTTGTGATATGGAACATGGTGATTCTAGTGATGTTGGTCCACGTGGCTATTTTCCAGGTGGAACTGATGGGTCAGGTGATGTGCGGTACCAGTCCCAGTCTCCAAAGAGTGGTTTGTGCCAGGAACTAGTTGAAATTGATGCCATGCAGGCAGTGTTCACAGGAGGATCTCTGAGAGGACATGCCACATTGCCTGAGGGGATGAAAGGTTCAAATATTACCAGCAAATATTCAAAACAGTCATCTCCAGTGAATGTAAATATGCTTAATCATATTTATGCACCAGGTCTGCCTCTGCCTCGCAGACTTACTGAGTCGGTTCAGCGACTTGTGAAGCCCCTCCCATCTAATGATCACAATCTACCTCAGATGAGGGCTTCCAAGTCTCCAAGTTCAGGTGGTTCAAAACAGGGTTCTAATGGTGAAAAATCGCCTCGCAGTGCTCACAGCGGAGCAAGATCACCTGGTGCAAACACGGCCCGTAGTGCTAGAGGGAAACCTCACGGACAAGACATACAGGTGTCTAATGCGATCTCTAGTGTCTCTTGCATGAAGCAAACTATGCTATCTGGTGGTATGGTTTTGATGAACTGCAACAGGACATTGTCACCGGGTGTTTCCTTGCCGGTCAGTTCGCCCCAGACTGTTATGGCATCAGGAAAACAAGGATCTCGTTGTTTGGCAGCAGATGCACAAGCCCATTCCTGGGAGTCAATGAACACTTTGCAGCAGCATTCCATGCCACAAGCAGAGGACAATCAGTTCCAAAACAAGGCATGTTTACAACTGCCGACACCATTTGCTCACACAACCATAAACCATTCTAGTCGGGTTGAAAATCAGTCGAGTCCGACACCTGACAGTGACAAAGCAGATACTTCAGTAGACACGTCTGTGCCTTTATCTTCGTCCCTAAAGTGCAATAGTGGCATTGGTTCCACATTACAAAGTGAAGACTCTGTTCCGTATGCAACAAAAACATCACTAAGTGTGGATACCCATAGACTAAAGTCCACTATATCTTGTGCCATAGACCATGCATCATTTTCATCTGATCTCAGTAAAAGTGTTTCTAGCCATAATATTTGTGCAGACCATACCATCGGTTTGAGTCTGGGACTTCACATGAGTCCTATACCAAGTGTAAGTGTTTCAGCAAGTTCTACTCAGCACAGGCATGAATCTCAGCTTCCTACAACAGGCAGCCACAATTATGTGTCGCAGCATTCCACTGTGGGACTCTCGGGTATTGTTGCATCTGGACTTACGTCAGGACATTCTGGTGTTGCAGGACAACAACTCTTATCCCCAGTTACAAGAGAAGATGGTCCGGTTGTAAGGAATGATAATTCAAGCATTGATGTTCCTCATACAACATCTCAAGGGAATAGTACTTTCTCAAGGCAGGACAACACCTCTACTATGTGCTTGTCAACTCCTGTTGAACAGTTGGGTGAATCTGCCAGTCATGGCCATGTTCAGGTGAATGATGTGGGTAGCCATGAAAAACATGGCCACCAAAATTCAACTGTCGATGATACTGCCAACTGCAGAGAATGCAAAAGTCCTCATAATAATTGCAGGGGTGATTATGTTAACAACTCAAATGATCAGTTTGAATCTGTTGGCAAACTGCCTGTTGATACTACAAGTTTGTCAACATACCAGAACAGTGGAAAGTCAGAAGATGTAGGATCACAAGGTAGAGAAATGAGCCCTAATACAATTATGTCGGA
Source organism: Dracogyra subfuscus (assembly GCA_016106625.1). Taxonomy (NCBI): domain Eukaryota; kingdom Metazoa; phylum Mollusca; class Gastropoda; order Neomphalida; family Peltospiridae; genus Dracogyra; species Dracogyra subfuscus. The sequence continues at coordinate 16,012 of JAECMU010186913.1, forward strand.
CTTGACCGACATGTCGGTTAAAACATCAAAATCTGACATTGAATCGTTAAGCAAAGAAGTGGTGAAAGTAGCAGACACTCCAGTTAATGACACAGCAGCTGTAGACGGATCTGATCCAGTGTCTCATCTTAAACAAGCTAACACTGAAGACATTGTTGCCAAAACAACATACAGTAACACTTCTGAATTAAACGAATCATCTGAGAGCATGGCACAAAATGATTCTGTGACAGATACAAGTGCTGAAAGTGTCCCAACGACAGAAAGCTTGAATCAGGTTGAAGGGTGTACTGATACTATGCAAGCAATGTCTGGAGAAGAACCAGCTCCCCCTAGAAGGATCACCAGAAAAAGTAAATCCAACAGTGAAAGTGAGATTCAGGAATCTGACTCTGATGGATTGGTTGCCAAAAGTGGAGATGCTTCTCAAGAGACACCACCAGACAGTTCCTCTAATCAGGTGCAGCAAAAGGGCAGACCAGACTCTATTGGGATGGGTCTGCGAGTCCGTGAAATTCGAAAACAAGGGCATTCGGAAGACCGGTTGAAGTCATCACCTGATGAGCTTAACGATAAACTGGAGAAACCATTGCTGGTTAGGAAGATAGAGGTCCCCAACAAGGATGAAGATATGGCTTGGAAGAAGACTACTGCAAGACGAATAAAGGTTTCCCCACCTGTTCTCACCGAGAAGCCACCATCCTACTGTAAGTACTTCTGAGAGAAAAGTTCCTGTTCTTGTTTGGTCAGCTATATCAGTTGTTGATGAACATGGTAATTAAGTTTTGGCTATTTTTGTCATATTCTGCAATATTGGTTTCATGAGTTTAAAAACATACCCTTTTTTTGCTATTCCTCTGCTAAAATGTTTATTTCCCCTTCACGAATTGAAATGGCAGATTTACATTGTAGGTATTACTTTTCCTTATTAAGTGGACAACATTCTTTACATGTTGGTATGTTTTTATTTTTCAGTTTTAATCAAAATATTAATTTTAAGTTTTAAAAGATGACAAAAAAAAGAGAGTATTATTTGTCAAATATAATATTTTTAAAATACCATTGTATAGGTTATTTTTTATTTCAGAAAGTGTCTGTCATTGACTTTAAATTATTTGATTTGTACATTATGCATATATTTATCTAGTATGTAAGAGATGTATGATGTAGGCTTTAATATTGGCTGCCCTAAAATTGTTTCAGCATAAATTATAATTGTTTGTTCAGCAAGTCTGGTTACAAATAGATACCAGCATTTTGTACTAGTGCATATTCCCTACGGTTAGTAGACTAGTCCGAACATCACAGTAGCCAATGGGATGGCCTAAATTCTTCTACTGTGCGCACCTTCCTTATTTCTTGATTCACTGGGCAAGAACCTTTAAATAGGCATCGAACTCCAACTCCAAAGGCAGACACAGAAGACAATGAGATTCCACATCACAGGGAGATTTACTTCCCAGACAAACATAGTGAGGATCTCCACTCGCCAAACACTTCTTGCATTTGATGCAAAAACTAATCACGTGAGGTTTGCTTGTATCAGACATTATCAGTTAGAACTGTAATGAAAAAACAAAAACATAAATTGTACAATTCTGGTAAACAAAAAGTGGCCATTATAAAATGTCGACCAACATATGGAAAAAATTAAATTCCAAATAACACTTTAAAGAAAGTGCATGCAGCAAAAATAATTGTACAGTAATAAGGTGACATCATTATAGGATGAGTTACAAACACAAAAGTCACAAGAAAACCAGGTAAAAAACATAGATGTCTCAGATTACAACAGAAATAAAAAAGAACATCTGAACCATATGACATGAAGGAAAAAGAAGGAAGTTACAGTCACTTGACCAGAACAGGAAGGGGTACACAGTAGAAGAAATTAGGCCATCCCATTGGCTGTTGGGATGTTCGGACCAGTCTACTAGCCGTAGGGAATATGCACTATTTTTGAGGACAGGTGATGTATTTATAAAATAAAAAACACTCCATATTTTCTCCAAAGCAGACAATGGCTAGTTTGTGCAAAAACGAACATTGATCTAATAAAGCTATTGACAAGGTGATACCTGCATAGCAGTATGTACATGAAAGATCTATTTTAGATTGTCAATTTAAAAAAAATTGATTTGTTATTTAATTTTGCAGCATTCTTTGATATTCCCATAATCCAAGGTCGCACTAGGAGCCAGGCGGCACCCGAGGTAAAGGACAGCAAGGACAAGGAGAAGCAGGAGTCTCCTACAGAGTCCCAGAAACGTGCTGCACGGCCGTCTCGTCAAAAAGGTGGGTATCTTGATAATTTCAACGTGTCACTTGGTGTTTTCATGTTGAGTGACTATTCCATGTTAGCCATTAATACTTGTAAAAGGAAAATGATTTAAAAAAAATGTTTGGCATGCTGTAACCTATGCTACCACTTAACCAGATAATTGTTCAGTTAAAGGGATGCAATGTTAAAGAGATGGACCCTAGTTTCAATCCTTGAAAATTAACACTTAAGTTTAGTTAATCTACAGACCTGTAACACATTTGGATAAAGTTACAATTAGAGAAACACGAGTCTGTAACTTTGAAATGTTGAAATGCCCTCTAAAAATAGACTAAAACTCAACTCCATAACTGTTACTTCTCAGATGCACATGCATTTTTAAAAATATGAGATGCATTTTTTATATTAAAAACATCAGGTAGACATAAACACTTCAGATGTACGAAAATTGATACTCTAAACAATAAATTGATTTCAGTTATCAAAAACGGCTATAATAGTCAAAATATGCCTTAGTGTTAAAAAACTAGAGTATGTCCCTTTAACAGCTTTTTATCCAAGTTCAGCTTCTTTGTATACAAATAAATAACATAATTTGTCTAGATTCTGATCATCATGAAAAGTCTTGATCAGCCTTTGAAGAAGCCAAGACATTTTACTTAACACACAATTTAAATATATAATTCTGACTTTCATAAAGTCATTACAGCCAAACAAATTTACTTTCCCAGATTGTTATATCAAACTGTTTAGAACCCTTGCAGTGCTCGCACTGTCGGTAGCCAAATTAGGCATTGGCTATTTCTTTTAACATTACCGATCCTCAAACAAAGTTCAATTTCCCCCCCCACGGAGTGGTCTGGTCGAACATCCCTAAAGCCAATGGGATGGCCTAATTCTTCTACTGTATACTGCTCTCTAGTTCCGGTCACGTGACTGTATCTTCCTTCTTTTTCACTTCGCTTTACGGTCTGGACGTGTTTCCCTTGGCTCTGCTTGAGTCAACTTTTTTTTTTCTTTTTTTTCTAGCCTTTGGTTTCGTGTTTCTTTTTATTCATGATACTATGTGCCTTCATTCTAATAAGCTTTCGTTAGCTTATTCTCCGTTTCGCGTTATTCACTTTTCTTAAGAATAAGTGTTTGTGAAATGTTCGTTTTTTGTTGAACGAGACGGTCGCCATTTTTTATAATGAAATGTCGGCTGGGTTTTTTTCTTGGTTACATTTTAATGTACCGTATACTTTTATAAGTTTCGAGCTTATGATATCGTGTCGCGTTTTACGCGTATCGTGTTTTACTTTTTGCGTTTTTAAAATAAACGTATTGTTGTCTTTTTGCAGTTGGTCGTCTTGTCAGACGCCATTTGCAAAGATGGCGGTCTCTTGTTAGTTACCGCTTATGTTATCGCGTTGTTTAGTTCTTTCTATTTTATAGAAATTACTACAATGTCAGACGTATCTACACCTCAGGTTGTTAGATCCTGTTTAAGATGTAAGAAGTTCATGGCGGGAGATGACCCGCACGAACTTTGCCCTGGATGTCGGGTTCCTTGCGACTTATCGTCACGCTGTGACATATGTACTTCGCTTTCGGAGGAACGCTTTCATGCTTACCTTAAGGTGGTTACCGGCCGGTCCAAGGAAGCTGACACGTCGTCATCGATGGTCGAGTCCTTGGCAGACGTCCTACGATCATTACTACCTTCCATGTTGAAAGAAACGATGTCGACTTTGACAGAACCGGCGGATCCGGCGGAACCGGGGTCAGGGCCGGTTCAAGTGTCTACCGGGACGGATCGGGATTCTCGGCGCCCTGAGCGTTCCACACGGCCACCGAGTCCGGGTCAAGACGATCTTCACCGTCACCTAGTTATCGATCGGCTTTGCGGAAGACTTCCTTCTCATCAGTCACCGGTCCCGTTCGCCTACACGGGTCCGTCCGGCGTCTACGGATCACCGAACTTTCTTCTACTCCAGTGATCAGGAATCGAGATCTGATGTCGTCGGAGAAGAGTGAACAGCGATCTGCG
>JAECMU010186946.1:16439-29909 GCA_016106625.1 Dracogyra subfuscus
AAAGTCAAAGACTCATGTTTCACTCAATTGTAACTTTATAAAAATGTGTTACAGGTTTGTAAATTAAACTAAACTTAATGTTAATTTTCATGAACTGAAACTAGGGTATGTCCCTTTAATTGGTTGCGAGTGTGTGTGTACAGGGGAGTAACAAATATTAATTACATACATATTGACATATACTTTCTTTGTAAACACCTTGTAAAGCCATATAATTAATGTTATTATATTAAAGCAAGAACAAAGTTAAAGGTACTTTGTCATCAAAGGAATGCATTTCTTCTGAGGAAATTAACCTTAATATGCAATAAGGTACTTCGAGTAATAGACCAAAATAGTGTAACATTTGAAACGTCTGTATTAGAAGCTGTATACACATGATCACTATGAATCTTCCATAATTAGCTTATTCAAAACCATATTGCTGCATACATTAGGCCTACATATTGTAAGGTACTTTGTTAATGTAAGAGATATGATCTTGACCTTGGTATATGCATGGTTCCAGCTCCTTCTCTAGGAGGACTTCCATTTTTATAGAACTCACTAGTACGGGAACCAAACCCCATTTTACAGCTTCCATAAATAAAGGCCTATATCATAGTGTGAAATATTGCTAAAATTAATTTGGGTCTGATATAGCCTTAATGGCAAAAACAAAATGAATGCATAAGCATATATACTAGCGGGAAAAGGTTCCTGTGCATTACTAAAAGTGGTGTGTTTTTCTCATTTGTAATTAAATCAATACAATTATTTCACACATTATTTATTTGCCATTTATGCACAATACCAAATCCAGAAGAAAAAAATGTCTGGCATTGTTGTTACCAATATCTGGGTCATAAAGAGGGGTGGCATCGAAAGTGAGTTCACAATGTCAATACCGTGTATGGCCACTGTATGCATGCACACAGGCCTGACAACGACGACTCATTGATGACACCAGCAGACCTTCGTTTTTGAAAAACTCAGGAGTGCTAAAAATCGCACTCCTTAAAATTCTTACGAGGGTGGGTGGAAATCACACTCGTCAAAATGTAGAGGAGGAACAAATCGCACCCCTCAAAATAATCAGAATTAGAGGCAAGAGACCCAAGAGGAATTGCACCCATGAACATGATTAAGTTTGAGGAGGAATGACTTCTAAATTAAATATCTTAAGATTTAATGTTTTGTGTTCTAGAAATAAATATCTTAATATAACTAATATGATGGTTGTTCTAAAAGATGAAGGAATGGGTCATTGCAGTCTTATACAAAAAAAAGAAACACAATGAACACAACATTTATCAATTACTTATTATTACATGCATATCATGTTGCATTAATATTCTTAATCTGTCCTATCTACATTATGTTTTAATCATGATAATCTGTTGACCATTTATGAATACAGAATTGAAACTGATTTGTTTGTGCTTATTCTGTTTCATTTAAAACAAATACAATAATTTTAGTCTTCATTGCAGAATACGATTTCTTCATGGACACAAACCTGTGAACTGAATATACATTTTATGTATCTGCAAATTCTTAATTTAAAAAATACAAAAAAAGTACTAACGTGATTTGTTCAATTTAGGGGCGCGTTATTTCGCACCCGTCAGATTGAGTGACGGGGGTCCATGGGCGTGATTGCACTCGCGCCCGTCAAAAACGAAGGTCTGCACCAAATGGTTCAGAAACCCGTGTTAGATGTTGTTCCAGACCTGAACAAGGTCACAACCCAGTTGGTTCAAGGTCAATGGCTGGTTTGCCAGGAGACGTAGGCATCTCTCCATTTCATCCCATACATGTTCAATGGGCGACAGGTCAGGTGAAACAGCGGGCCAAGGCAGTGTGTTGACATTCTGCTGTCTCAGGAAGTCTCTCTCTACACGTGCGACGTGAGGTCGAGCGTTGTCTTGCTGCAACATGATGGCGCACGTTGACCTTGAAGGAATGGGAGCACATGCGGTCTTATGATCTCATCCCTGTAGCGTACGGCAGTCAGACTTTCAGCCACAATCACCAGCTGCGTCCTCCCGTGTGATGTGATGCCTCCCCACACCATGACGCTCCCACCGCCGAAACCTGCACGCTGCACAACGCAAGCGTCAGCATAGCATTCGTTAACACATTTGTAGACTCGATTTCGACCATCACTACTGTCCAAATGGAATCTGGACTCATTGGTGAATAGCACACCTGACCAGTCGCGACGGGTGAATCGTAAGTGTCGTCTACTCCATGCTAGACGCTCATTTCGGTGACGTCGTAGCAGAATAGGACATATTGCTGGGCGTCACGGCCTGATGTTGTGCTCTAATGAACGGTTGCAAACTGTCCTGGCACTGATTGCTCTCAATCCAGGGATGGTTCTGGCTGTCAAAGTTGCCACCCGAAATCGATTCAGAAGATGTGTTACCCGAATATGGTTGTCCTGTGCTGTGATGTCACACACGGGGGTGACCTGAATATGGTCTGTCTCTGGTGTTGCCTTGCTGTTGGTAACATCGCCACAAATTCTGTATCGTGTTATGATGCACGCCAAAATGTCTTGTGACCTCGTTATGCGCCGTTCCAGTTTCGAGCATCCCGACCGTGCGGTGACATTCAAATTCAGATAGGCGTGGCATGGCATAAAAGCCGTTTAAAATTAATCAAGAGTTGTTTTTCTAGACAGTGGTTTAGGCCTCTACCGTTTTCTGTTGCAAAATTAACAAGGACATGTGCACCTGTACCACAAGATCAGCAAATCTGGTTACGAGTCTTGCACGTGCGGCACACGAACACATGCGATTGCAATATCGAGTATAAAGTTTTGAACATAATGGTTGGGCACATGTCTCCTGAACATGTTATTATTTTCCAACTTGCGATTATGATTTTATTCAACTTTTTACCATGTACAGGAACCTTTTTCTGCTAGTATATATAGCAATCTTAATTTAGTTCATCAAACTAAAAATGAATATGCATGTCTAAAAACAAAATAATGATAATTTAGTTCTAGATATGTTAGAATATAATGCAACTGATAAATTACTTGAACTAGATAATGTATATGGCAACCTTCTAAAATAATGTTTAAGTAAATACATACATGTGTATATATGTGCAGTTACTGCTGATGTCTTTCTTATTGCTTTAATATTTTATTGTAATGCATAGTTTAAAAGTAAAAGTAAAGTGTTTTGTCACTGGAGGAACATGATGATTAATTGTTGTCATGTTGTGAACGATTTACTGAAAAGTTTGTTCAAACAACACCACTAGAGCACTTTGATTTCTTCAGCTATTGGATGTTTATTGCCTTAATTAGAAAATAAAGTATGGATTTTTAAAATTATTACTTTTTTTGTTTGTTTTTTACAATTATTATTTTGTAGCCATTATGTAATCATTGCAATGCCTTATTTGCGTTTTGTGTTTTCGTTTAGCGAACCTGCTGTCTAATTATCGAACACAGTAATTAAGCTTTATTGTATCTTTCTGTTTTATTCTTTCTTTCTTTCTTTTTTTCAGAAATTTTTATTTCTGTTCATATATAAATTGCAAATATATATTACTGTCGTAACATGTACATGTATTATGGAGAAGGTCTAGTAAGTTAAGTTGTGTATCTTGTGCCTGGTCCATTTATTCTTTAAAACACAATAAAATATGTTTTATTCAATCTGTTTGCTATTTTTATTGTCAGTATTTCAATTGAGGCTCCTTAATATTTAGTAGTGTTGTATTTGTATTACTTCCGATATATATGCTGTTTTCTTTATACTGTTATTTTCTAGATCAGAGGATTTTTTATCGTCATTGCTTTCTCTTTGATGTTTGGTGCATTGCTTGCAAAGACATGGCGTGTATACATCATCTTCACGAAGGCGTATTATTTACGAAAGCGGGTAATATATAAAGTTCTAATGTCGGGAATATTTTTAATAGTGTCATTAATGGTATAAAGCCATTAGTCATGTTTCATACCTTTATTGTGTTATGTAGGTTTTGACAGTACAACATTAATATAATATGAACATACATGTATAAGTGTTGATGCCTTGAATTTCTGTTTAGTGCCTCATCTATAGGAGAGTAGCCACTCACGAGGAGAGCTTTTACTGGAGATTACATCCTTCCTGTACAGCCCAAAAGGGCTGCCACTTACAGACTACTTTAAAGTCAATTGTACAAAAAACTTCAGACATGAAATATGCTGGAATTTGGGTGGGGTTTTTTCACGTGTAGGTAAAATAAAAAATTAATTAATACACTTTTATTTTACTTTGTTTTAATGACCATTTGAACCTTTAAAAATGTAACACGAAAGGCAAGTTGTGCCTGTATGCATATATATGTCAGATCTATGACAGTTAATAAAGTTTAATATGTCTGTTATTGTCTTGATCAAAGTTGTTCTCTAGCTAACACAACTGTCAGTTTCTAACTGAATAAAACAAAAGTTGTGGTGTATCTATCCATCAAACTATTTTTGCCATTTAAAACATAAAATAAACAAGGTTGTACTGATTGCAGTAATTCACAAATGGTGGGTATAGCGCCCCCCCCACAACTCTGACATGCATGGAAATAAGAAAATATGATTTGGCTTTCCTATCGGTAACTCGTTCTGAAGGTACTGAAGAGACAGGATTAGCTAAGTACTTCTTAGACAGAACACCTAGATACACGCTTCTCGGCAGCACTGCATGGTACACCCGCCATAGCAATATACTCTCTTTGGGTGTTGTAGTGGTGAGTGACATGAACCCCAGAAGCCACTCCAAATATACTGGACAGGTCGTAACTGGTCGCACTGCCGAACATGAGGTCGTACAACAGGTGGCACCACCAATCGTCAGTGGCACGACCAATCATGCCACTACTTGACCCAAGATCATGCATGACTGGTATTGCGTCTATGCTTGACTGGTGGTATGACCATGTAAGAACTGTCTGCGATTTCTTACAATTTGGAATCGCCGGTCAGAGGTTTTGAACATGACCATTAACCTAGCTGCGATTGATTTTGCTCTGGCGATCACCCACGACCTGTGCATGACCAGTCTCGCACTTTTTCTACGATTTGCCCGCAATTCTAACAATTTTCAGTTGCATTAACCTGGTCACAGACCCGGTGATTGGGGCCTTACACAAAGCCCTTGAACTCACATGCAGGGTTACTTATTTTTGCTATCGGCCATTGTACCAGTCATCCTTCCTGTCTTCTATCACTGCTTTTTTGCTCCAGCCATCTCTGTGATCATGAGAATAGTTCCCATAGTTCCTTGTCCTCATATACAGACAAGTACATCAATTTCAATAACTGTTATGTATAAATTAGGAACATCTGATCTCTGGAACTGGTCATTATTAAATTTATATACTAAACACAAGTAACGCATAACACTTTAACATTACATATGAATGTGAACTTGGCACATGACATATATATATGCTTGTAAATTCAAAACCCTAATAGTTAATTCACTCAAATTGTTCATGAAGATTTCTGTACCTATATTTATATAAGAGATACAAAGAAACGTTATTAAACCTTATTTTTCTGTGTATTATCTGCTGTTTAGAAACAACTGTCAGTTTGCAAACCTTCCCATCAAATTGCCCTTTAAATTAATAGCTTATAGCTTAATTTCATTTCCAAATATTTGTACAATGTATTTTATTCTCACAGGCACCTAAGGATTACCAGCTGTTTATACAAATTGGTGTGATCACTGGTATTAATTTGACCATCATGGTCTTGTGGACAATAATTTCTCCTAGTTACCCCAAGGAAAAGAAACAATATAATTCAGTAAGTTATAATTTATTCATTATCCATTGCTTTTTTTTTGTTTTCTTAATGACAAATGTATCTACTAACTGATTTCAAAATACATCCAGTTTATCCATGCCCTCATAATATGTACGATTTATGACAATATCTATGTAATTTTTTACATATACATCAAATTATGATGACGTGCTGTCAAAATATATGTACTGAATGTTCCACAGTTTGAGTTTATGAGAGTACTGGACAAATGTTTCTAAAGGCACATCTTTTTCCACTGACCAAGCACCAGTGAATATCACCAAAAACGGTTGTGTGACAAAGGTATAGCAGAACTGAAGAAAAGTTGGGTAACTGGCAGTGTTATCAGAAAGAGTAGGTATCTGATGGGAGCTTCACTGTTACTGTGATCTGTTGGTACCACATTTTAGTCTGGGCTTCTGCATGGTTTGAGCTATTCATGCCACTGTATACAATTTTGTTAAGGACATTCATTATTTAGTTGAAATAGAAAGTGATGATCTAGTCACACTGCACTTGTCATATGTACACCTTTTACACTGACCTGATCGATAGACCAGTGTTACAAACATGTTGTGTTTTAATGAATATGATGATCACCCGTGTCTTGGCCAAGGCGTTCTTGTATGCGTGTTTAATAACAAACAGATAAGGCATTACTCATCAAGCTTGCCCTCACAGTAGAGGATGTCCCATAACCGCAACGTGTGATCAGGCTGAAGTGAATACATCGGTATAAATCAGATATACTTAGTTACTGATGTTAATAGTCATCGACACTAATGATACTCGTATGTCAGATCAGACAGCTAATTCCTGTATGTTCTATATCTAGAGGAAATCGGCCCAAACATAGGTGACTTTGTAACAAAAAAATTACTCCAGCTGACTTCACCGCTTGATTGCATATGATAGTAACTGTCGTATTTCTGGTCATGGTAAAAGGGCTATATACAAAAAATCTACTTCAAACAAAGAAGCTCGAGCTCTCCTAGATCATCATTTTCCATCTCAATTGAATCCATAAAGTCCTTAACACCTTTGTCATGAACTTCATGCACTGTAACATGAGTAGCTAAAACCTTTCAGAAACTTAGGATGAAAGTGGCACTAACAAAAGTAAAAAAGAAGCAGTGAAACTCATCAGCCTGTGATTATTTCGGACAACACTGATTTAACACCAGTTACCAAGCCGCCTTCTAGCTCTGCCATTCCTTTCTCACATTCCTCTCTTCTGTTGGTCCTGGTTGGTACTAGCATCCAGTACAGGTTAAATTGACAGCTCACAATCAGAATCTGATCTGTTTCAGTTATAACCTATTTTCATTAAATATACAATTCCATTCGACATTAAATGGTTTCAAAATACATGCATATTGCGCTTTGTATTGTTTCAGTATAGCTGCGAGGTCAAAATGGCATCAGCTTTTAAAAGAGTGTCAATTAATGGCCTGTTTAGTAGAAATAGAAATCTCTGTTATTATTATGTCTGAATTAGTTCATAGGATCCAGCATTTGCTCATTTTAAATATGATGAACAACGGCCATCTTGGATTTGAAGATATGGATGATCTCAAATTTCTAAAATGACATCCCCAATATAGTGTACATCCACTTTTTAGTATATAAACATATATTACTTTGAAAATAGTTGTAGAAAAATCATAAAAGACTCATTTTCTAAATCATTCATGACTATATATGCCTGTTAGATAACTTAAATGAACAATGAACAGTTGTTATCATTGTTATGGTTAAATTTATATATAGCAAAGTTGACTGTCCAGGATGTAGATTAATGGGATAAATTAAGACACAAAACTATGTTTCAGACAAACGTTCCAAAGTCGTATTTTAACCTTGATTTTAAAATGGTCAAAGGTGGTTAGGCCTATATTGATATTATTCGATCATTGAGTTCTTGTTCTACATGCTTATCTTTTTTACTTTTTACCCTATGTCTTTCCAGAGAGTGCTAGATCTAGATAACGATAGAGAGATTATCGATATTGTATGGCAGTGCGAATCTGAATATGAGGAATACTTCAACTTCATTATTTTTGGCTTTCAAGCAACCATCCTGCTGTTTGGTGTCTTCTTGGCTTTTACCACCAGAAAGGTACAGATTGATGGCTGCATAATATTTTAGGGAGGGGTTGCAGCATTAAAAGAAGGCACTTGCGCTATTCCAAAGTACAGTAAAGTGCATTATATAAAGGAGCTTGTACAAGGCAATATATTGCTCCAGAAACATTTAGCCTACCAAGAGGGATTACAATAATATTTATGTTGACTCATAAACTTCATATTGCACCATAGCTTCCATCACCACCAGGTGGGGATGGGCCAAACTTAAGAGAAAAAGGTGTATGCATGCACTGTCCACACTGCTTGAGACAATGTGTTGTTTGTGACAACAAAAAGGTTGCACCTGAATGCACTGCTTTTTTTTTGTATGTGAAGAACAGTGTTAACAGATTCAATTTGTTAGTGATTCGATGAAAGTGACAGCAACACTGGTAACATGAGCAGAAAGAAGCATCATGTAAACATATAATAAGCAGAGTCCGATTTGAACTGTGTTCTTGAATGAAATGTCCAGTGACTTTAGTTTGCATATATGTTGTGTTTTTTGTGTGGGTTTTTTTATTTTTTATTATTTTTTATTGTATACATAGCAGTGAAATATATAGATCTACGGAAACCATAAAAGTCATATCTTCACTGTATTTTAGCTACAGTGAAAATATAAAAGTCGTATTTACTTTTTTGTAAAAGCTAGTGCATGATTAAATCTCCCTTTGTCTCGGTTCTTCCTATTTATTGATCCTAAATCAGTTGACAGTGTCAAGGTTGGGGAGCCATGCTAAGCTAAGGCGTATCATAAAATATTGTTTGTTTCCGGTTACCCGACCGACCCTAATTTGAACCTGCCGACCCTAAAACTTTTTTTGTATATCCAATTTAAAACAAAATATAACAACGATTTCCACGACAACATTCCAAAACTACCACAAGCACTAATTTGGTGTCATTTAGGGGTTAACCCAGGGCTTTAGATCTCCCTAATGTGGGCACAATGGGGACTTTTTTCCAAGTACAGGAAGGTCATTTTAAGTCAATGCTATCATTATAACAGCTACTGGAGAGCTGTCAATATTCAGAAATGCATTTCTAGCTGTTTTAATGAAAACAAACTTAATATTTCAGTGGTTTTGAGGTGAGATATTTTGAGGTCAGTATGATTATACTTAATTTGGGCATGATTATTTTGGGCATCTGTATTTTGGGCAGAACATTTATCGCCTCGACTTTAATGCAATCTAAAGCCCTAGGTTAACCCTTCTGTCGGTGGTTTTATTGTCGCAAATTTAGTTTTATTAGCGACCCGTTAGCCACAAAATGTTTCCTTCTAACAATTGATTGATGGAGTTACTTCCCTTCAAATTGAAGTTCGGTAACTTTCGTGAGATATCTGGCGAAGAGTCGGAAAATAGTTTTCACGTATATATGCGATCTTTTCCGATTTACTCTACATCAAGCGTAATGAGGTGTTCCAATTAATAATAATAATAATAATAACTACTATATTTAATGGTTTACTAAAGCAACAAACTGGCCTTGTAGAAATTTAGTGACCTTCTGATAAACAAGGGGAGGGAATGTTTACCGATACTGATGGAGTATAGGTCTCATTACACAGATGTCATCTGCCATTGAAACCCATGTTAAATTGACCAACTACAAATGAAGATTGCTAATAGAACGGGTTCTCGTTGGCAATACCAACATACACCATTGTGAACATTATAAGCATTTATTTTCACTCCAAAATTTATGACATTTCCATCTCAGTTTTTTACTATATGTCCGCATCTGGCTGTACTACCGGTCCAAACAGGTGATTCATTAACCGATTCACTCTGCTGTCACTTACACTATATACCCATGTCCCAAATGGTCTATGTACAATATTACAAAATAACATGGGCAAAATACAGCCAGAAGGCTTACCATTAAACATACATATTGTTTTAATTCTTCAATATTTCCTAGAAGTGAACATGTGAACCATAACATGTGTCACAATTAGGAACTATAGTGGACCGTGATTAATGAACTCTCACCCGGAAGTGATCTGTCCGGTGAGACCTTAAAGTCTAGTGACAGATTTTGTCAAACTTGGTTTGAAGTCAGTTTGATAATTTGGGTAATTTACACCATGAAAAGCTATACTAGACATGTGTAACTTATGAAGTTTAAACAATACACCAAAAGATAGATGCACTATACCATCCAATAAATCTTCATATCACATTGTTACTCCTTGGTCATCCACACAATAGATGGCCATCAAACAAGCAGCCACTAAATGGTAATGTATGACTTTATTGGTAGTTCTAATATGGGGAACATACAAAGAAGCAAATTATCTAGTTAGTTCATTAAATATATTACCCATGTCCCAAATGGTCGATGTACAATATTACAAAATAACATGGGCAAAATACAGCTAGAAGGCTTACCATTCAACATACATATTGTTTTAATTCGTCACTATTTCCTAGAAGTGAACATGTGAACCATAACATGTATCACAATTAGGAACTATAGTGGACCGTGATCAATGAACTCTCACCCAGAAGTGATCTGTGTAGTGAGACCTTACTGCCAAATCAAATGATTAAATATGCCAGTGAGATCTCGATGCGTTTCGTTATTTTTGTGTAAGTAGTCACTGTGAACTTCGCGGGTTTCCTCTAAAAACACAGTGTTAGAATGACCATGTGTTTGACGTCCAATAGCCGATGATATTAAAGATAAAAATCAATGTGCTCTAGTGGCATCATTAAATAAAACAAACTTTACTTTTAAACATTCGTTTGAGCATCCTGAGCATTTGTACTGCATTTCTATCCATTGGACCAATTGATTGTTTCAAACCAAGTGGGTACTTTAATACTGGATGCATACAAAATAAAACTAAGATTATCTCGCCTTCATGTAAAATTCTTTAATATCATTGGTTGTTTGCCGTGGGATAAATCCCTTATACCCCAGTGGGCGGAGCCAAATTCTCTTATACTCCATCTGTAATTTCCAACAGTTTCCTAAAGCAATAATTGGATTATAAATAACATTGATAACCAATCAATTCATTAATATCTGTTTTCAGACAATTTCGTATTACAAATATTTTGAAGTTAAAAACTTGTTTATCTATGGAACTAGTTTTCGTCATTGGCAAGTGGTTTCGTTCATGTCTGTTAATAAATTGTTAACAATTATTGTCTGGCATTATTTTAAAACCGTTTCGGTCGAGCACTCTACTTTTATTGTTTTTGGTCTTCGGTCTTTGACCTACCGGTAACTACTAAATTCCTATTCAGCCCACGTCAAACTTGCCCTCCCCCCTCCCCAGGCACGGACCATATAGATCGGACTTTAAACTTTTATACCTTAGTTCAAAGTTTTGTCGAAATTACTACTTTCTTTATATATTATTAAATAGTCCGATCCTCTCATCTTTCTCTTGTTTATTTTTGGACTGTCCTTCTAAAATGCTCCAAATTATATAAATATTTGGCCGAGCAGTCAGTTCAGTTATTTTTGGCTTGTAACTTTTTGCTTTCTAATTTTAATCTTACTAATTTCTTTTACTAATTGCTATTTTCAAAATTCTGTCCATTTTCATCCCCCCCCCCCCCAAAAAAAAAAAAAAACCCACAAATTAATTTTAAAAATTAATTCAGGCTTGTTATCTATCTAATTTCTTTTTGAACCGCCCGATCTAATCTAGCAACCAAATTTAATGAGTAGAATTTTCTTTATAATATTAATTATATTAATTAGACAAAATTTTAAAGGCCCACTATTTAATTTTGTGATGTAAATTTTAAAAATTGTTCCCTTGATTTTGTTCTGTCCCGGAGCAAGTCACTGGCTATCCAGAGACAGTCCCCGGGACGGACATGCTCGAAACTCTAGTGGTATATGAGTATGTTAACATTATTCACACTCGCATTATTTTAATTATTTGGCTATGTAGTTTAACATGTCGGCAAGATAAATTTGTTGTAGAAGCATCTCTCGGGGTATATGGTTTTTTTTAGGTACTGCTGTGTGCTGTTTTACCCCCTCTGTGTGCTGTTTTACCCCCTCGCCTTCGGCTTGGGGTAAAAGAACACACAGAGGATACATAAAAAGACATATACCCCTCGTGATGCTTTTACAACTTATATTGCAAATTGCCGTTTCTTAGATACACTAGGAAAGATAGTATTCATAAAAAAATTTAAAGTGTAATTGTTGGACAGATAAATATATAGAACCCTTCTTTTCAGTTTTCATTAAAAGAAATTGTTATAACTTATGGTTTCTATCCAATTAAGGTTCAGCTAAGTCTGTCCTGGACCAGTACAGAAGTTAAGTGTTAGTATGAGAGTAAACCTTCTGCCTATTATTAAACAGCAAGGGGTCTTTTGTATGTACTCTCCCACAGATAGGTTAGCACCATGTTGCCCTTGAAATCAAAATGCCTTGCCTTTTTTAAATGTATAAGTTGTCCATGGATGTAAAAAGAAGCCTTTAAACACACCTATGTGGATAGTACTACATATTTCTTTTTTTAATTAAGTTATGAAATAGATATAGAAAATCAAATGGCCATAAGGTGTTTGTCCTTTTGAAAATTGTATAATGGAAAAAAAACAACCTTATATTTAAAACTGCACATAAAATATAACCCCAAAACGTCACTTTACCATGCCTTACTTCATTTCTAGAGAAAACACGGTGATGAATGGTATTGTTGGTTTGCATACTGCATTTCTATACATGCAGAGGTTATTTTGGATACCGGTAGTCAACACCTTTATTTAATATCCACAAATAAAATTATTTTCCAAAATAAAATGTTTTTCCTACCTATATTTTTCCAGCATGTAATAGGAAACAAGTTAAAAAAAAATCCCGGCCTAATTGAATCATTGCCTTACAAAAATACATGTATATATTAATACACACACATACACATACACATACATATACGGTATGTACATTCATACATCTTATATTATGAAAGTTAATTTCAATATAGAAAATATATTAATTAAAATGTATTAATCAATTACATTAATACATTAAATCATTATATTTAAATATTTGTTTTTATTCTTGTTAAATAGATAACTAAATATGATCATTTTAAATTGCAATGTTTAAAAGTGTTGATGGTTTAAAATGTTTTATACACTCCTGAAACAACTTCTGGTTACATACATTTAAATTTGTTTAAAAACATTACATAAATATACTTCTTCTTCTTCTTCGTCGAACGCTCAGACAGGGACTCCAGTTGCTTTGATATACGCTGCTGTACATTGCAGGTTCACCAAAGGGCCAAAGAGTTTCTCCATGACAGTTTTGTCTGTAGACCAGGCTGCTTTTCTCTGGTCTTGGTAGATAGGACAGTGTTGTAACAAATGATCCACTGTCATGGGTGATGTCCCACATTGGCATGTTCCACTGTTTCCCACTCGAAATTTGGTGTACATGTGGTGGTTGAGTCTACAGTGGCCTGTTCTCAGTCGCATCATCATCACCTGGTATTCTCTAGAAAGGTGGTAGTAGCTGTCATTGTTGTTGTATTCTGGGTGTTGTTGGTACCATTG
>JAECMU010186960.1:0-11583 GCA_016106625.1 Dracogyra subfuscus
AATTAACAAAAATAGTGCTTAAAAGTCCTGGAAAATGAAAACATTTGAAGTGTATGAACCCTGAGACTACACAATGCATACAATAATAGTTTGAGAGAAGTGGAATCAAATTCAACGATATTCAATCCCAGAATGCCATTAGGCCTATACATATTTTTCTTCCAACAAAATTTGTTTAGCACATACAAATGAATACGAATACTGTTCTTATATGTTAATCCATATTCGGGGCGACAGTGTATGAGCACTGGCATAGAAGTTGTAGGCGATGTAGGCGTCCCACATTTCAAACAACTGTCCTTGGTGCTGTCGGTATTTCTTCCGTTGGCGGCGTTTTAACTTTCAGACAGTAACCGAACTTGAACGCCGATTAGTTGTGCATGCTCCCGAAGTAGATGGACCATTTTGTAGAATTCAAGATTTCCATTCTTGGCGTGTCTGTTTAGCATTCCGTGCCACCCTTCCACATCATTGTTGGTACGAACTGCCTCGTTAAACACACTCAGAGAGCTCCTTCAATCCAGTCTTCGCAGACATATGTTGTGAAGTCGATGAGCAGTGGTGTGGTTGCTTTATGAGCGAGGTAATCAAACATTGCTGGTATGTGGTCCGCTGGTAGGTATGGTAATGACATGAATTGCCTCAACAACTTATGGTACTGTCGTAGTTTTTGTATGCTGGAGAGAGACCGATTTCTTGAATTTTCCTCCATAAACACTGTGCCCAGTGGAATGAACAGCCCATGATGCGAATGTTGCCAAAGACAAGAGGGATTGCACGCCACACTGAACTTTCAAAGTCTATAATGATTTTTTCTACTTTTCTTTCAGGTATCATCCTTCGTATGGCCTTCAACACTTTTTTATAATCTCGTTTCCTTTTGCCCGACATCAGGATAAAAACTAGCGGAACCTGCTTTATGTTGTCACCGCTGCGAACAAAGCCATGTATTGTAACTAGCTGCATGAATGGCTCCTTGACCAATTTGAATGTTCCATCCATATACCACGTTTTGGCATTCGAAAGTAGCTGTAGCATCTTATCGGAAGCAAAAATCAGATGTCGCTTATCGTCGACTTGGATGTCGCCGCAGAGAAATTTGTCTGGAACAAACGTAGGGTTGATTTCAAAATCGAGAGTTGTCGGATCCATGCGTCTTAACTTCTGTCGGTGTCGATTGGCGGCTCGGGCTAAATTTTCTGGCTTTGATAATGCTGGTAAGGGTGCTGTATTAATGTCAAGTTGTTCCTGCAATATTGCCTGGTTTACTATTTCTGCTGCTGAAGTGAAGATTTCTCTTGCGGCTGTCTTTTTCACCTCACTTCTTATCTTTGTCGCAACGGCTGCTCCAAGTTGTGAAGAGTGTATTTGTGACTGCAAACCCCTTGTAAAACTTGCTCCCTTCTCCAGAACGCTTGCCTTGCACCATACATTCTTATTTCGGACACTGCATGTCCAAGTCTTGTTCCCGTTTGCCCGGCGTGTCTTCACGGGATAAGTGTACCCGTTGCTATCGGCGAGTTTCTCTTTGCCTTTCTGCGACCCATCTCTGATTATCTGGTAAGTGGTGGGACCGTCGTCTTCGCTGTTGTGTACCATCGGGGTGTCGTCTTCCATGGATGATTCCTCTAGATTAGGTGGGACTTCAAAATCTCCAAGGGTGGGGTCGTCTGACATTTCTTCGTTCCAATCTGCAGCTTGGAGCTCTAATCGGGGCTCCTCTGTTGAAAGGCGACTACTTTCCGCTATGGGTTGACCGGGTCCGGTGATGTTCTAGCGACATGTCGAACATGACCATTCGATGTCGGTCCCCTCTGTCACAGCCTTTCTGTAAACTTCGCGGCTAATGCCCGTTTGGCATGTGCGGTGTTGCCAATGACTGCAACCGTCACAATTCAGGCCTTCTTGTCTCAGTCTCACGGGTCGCTGACAGGAAATGCAGATGTCTCGTTGTAAATTGGTCATAGTTTTTTTCTTTTTTCTTTTTCTTGAATCCCCGCCGAGTTTATATAGTTTTAATTTATCCCTGTTAAATCAAAGAGGCCCACTAAATCTTGCTTATAACAACCAATTAAGAACACCACTCACTTTAACACCAAACATCAGAGACAGGACATTTAAAATTTGATTGTCCAATAAGCGGCCCACTCGCTTATAACAACCAATTAAGAATACTACTCACCGATACCAAACATCAGAAACTAATTCAGGCTAATTCACCTACCACGTTTACTTTGTACTTTGTATGCGGGGACGTTACGGTCCTTCGTATGCGGGGACGATTTGATGCGGGGACGTTATGACGCGGTCAACTATTTGCGTGTCAACCGCAGTGTGTGCGTCAACGACAGCCACCTATTATTGTGTCACCCATGGTCACCTATTTTCGTGTCATCATCATGTTACATATTTTGTTTCGTGCATAGGTCGTATGAATCCGGGTCGTTTCGCCCTTATTCCTATTCGACCACAAGTCGTTTCACCCTTATTCCCGTTCGCTCCGAGTTATTTCGCCCTTATTATGAGTCGTTTCGCCCCTATTATATTGGGAGTGGTATTACTATGCCAAATTAGGTATATAAAAATAATTTTACCCATAATTTTGTCGTTATAGGTTGTAGAATTAAACGTAAAGTGTGAAACAAAATGTTGACAACTACAATTGATTGCTCCTACCTCTATTTTTCGTGGTTTCAAGATGTTTTGGCCCCGCTACCAGTTCGGCCCCAGACGTTTCGGCACCATGTCAATTTCGGCACCGCTACAAATTCGGCCGTAGACATTTCGGCACCCTAACCACAGCATGGTATAGTTAATAAGTTATGCTACATTAGTACCATGTTAGGACAAGTTATTTTAAAGACTTCAGCGCACTGTTATTTAATTAAATTAGTTAATATGTGTCAGTCGGGTTTTATTTTTTATGATTGTAAATTTACAATACAAGATTTGTTTGGTTGTTTTTCGTGTGGGTTTTTTCTTTTAAACTTTTTGATTAAATGCTATATACATGTACATGTATGGATTTTGCTAACCCATCGGTCTAATGGCTATATATATACATACACACTGTACACACCCACTGCAAACCATAATAAACGCCAAACAAATAAACAAATTATTGAACAGTGTCTGAATGGTGTTTGCGCAATGATTTGAAAGATGGCGTTTATCACGTTTTGCCATATATAATGTGATGTCGAAGTGACCTGGGGCCAAAATCCATGCTCGTTTGTGACTGAAATTGTTCATCTAAAGGCACCCTTCACATTAACACAAATGAGCAAATACAAATTAGTCTATGCAAAATATAGCAAACATACCCCCATATTAAGTATCAATAAATAATAAATTATATAATATGGTGCCGAAGTGACTTGGGGCCGAAACGTCTGGGGCCGAAGTGGTATGGTGCCGGGAAAAAAACTAGGGCTGAACCTGCACCGGTGCCGAAACGTCCTAATACCATTTTCCGTTATATTTTGTCCAGTCAGAAATCTTGAAAAAACTATATAACAACACAGATTCCACATACTAGATGATAACCATGTCACCTGTATCAACTTCGCTGAGATCGCATAGGGCAAAAAAACATGCAATTTTGTGCCGGCTGTCATTCTGTCTTTTTATGGAACGTAATAACATGTTATGATATATATAAAAGAAAATGTTATGACATCATATTATTTTATTATTATTAATATTATTTGTTTGTTTAAAGATACCACTAGAGATCATTGATTTTATATTAATACTTTAGAGTCTTTCACCCCTCTTGAAGAGTATTCGATAAAAGAACAAAATGGCAGACAGCAGAAAACTGCATGTATTTTGCTCTAAACAGGCATCAATATGTTACGGTCAGCTGAGGACTATACTAGTATTTTAAAACATTTTAATAACAAAATACATATAAATGGTGTTTATGGTTGATAAAGGGTTACAAATTGATAACCTATATCTGATTTGCAACTAGTCACGTAAAGAAATTTATTAATCATTCACAATCGACATTTAGGTATTCCCTACATAAACATGATGGCGAAAAGTCCCAGGCGATCGGGAATAGGGGCAAAACAAAACAACCTGATACCAGGTCGTATGGGCACATTTTCCCCGAATGACATGTGACGTCAAGAGCATCACTGCCCGAATGACAGATAATTTTTGCCGAATAGATAACTTATCGCGGCTCGAAACCCCTTCCAAGTTTCCACCTCAAAGTCATGTTTTGCGTTTCTCGCTAGCCCGAACTTAACAACCACTAGCCACGGACGTCGGGCTAGCGGATTTGTCGAACTCTGCATAAAGACTACACACAAGTTGCTATACAGTATTGGATTACAGTTTGTAATTTCCATACCAGTTCACTTGTGGATTTCCATACGAATTCACTGCATTTCCACCCATACGAGTATGTTTTCCATACAAGTTCACAGTAAGCCGTCTCGTTACAATGAACATTTTATCATAATGTAACAGATTCAGTACATGTACCCTTGAACAAAAGTCCTTGTAATACTACCACTAAATGCTGGGATGATCGGAACTCTTGCCAGTGCGTTAACTCACAAAAACAGAAATTGTGTTGAAAAGTTTGAAAACATCTTTTACTATCGACTGAGACCGGTAGTTTCCACCATTGAACATTCCATTGAATTTGTACATATAATCGTTTCAATGATCTTCAGACTTGAAAATAGCATCCAATATGCTTTACAGCTTATATGAAAATTTGTGACAAGTGAAAATCTGCTTGGACAATCAAAATGTACCTCAATAGTTGTCCAGTTTGATATTTTGTGTATTTTCACACTTGTTTTCACAGTTTTGTATACATGCTTCATATTTATGTCTCCATCAGTCAACTATTTGCATGTCAACCGCAGTGTGGACAAGTAAAAATGTTCGCTTTCCAGATGGTTCGTCCACGGATAATTCGTCCATTGGACGATTCGTCCACTCGATGAATGCATTTTTTTCAAACATTAAATTTAATAGTTATTTCTTTGACATTGTAATCATTTCTTAACATTATTTTGTGGTATACTATAACCAAAACAGTAAAACAGAGTTAGAATTCAACATTAACATTAACTGTTTGTATTCATTATCATGCAAACGATTCGTCCACTCGCCTATACGTTATCTCGTATGTCACGATGTGGTAAATAGATAATGCGTTGGAAGACTTTATTACCCCCTCACATTTCATGTTCTCCTTCAATGGCGTAAATTCTATCCACTGTAGCCTCCCTCGTCGCATTAATATCCACTCGCTCAGTACATTTATCTCACATGTCACGATGTCATGTCATGATGTGATAAATAGGTAATGCAAGCCTCCATGTCGGAAGACTTTATTGCCCCCTACCCACCCCCATGTCATGCTCCCCTTCAATGGCGTAAATCACATGTTATTCCTATATGCCTAATAACCTTGAAATAAAATAAAAACTTGTTGTCTTCAATTCCAATTTAAATATTAAATATACATTAAAAAACAATTCAACAAAACAACAAATATCATTCAAAAGTTAACATATTATGCATTCAAACATCTCTGGAAGAGAAACGTCCAACAGTCAGCCGACTAATGAATGGATAATCTCGCAACAGCACAAATTAATTCTTTGGCAGTAATTTCGTCATTGGTGTAGCGTCTCCAAATAGCAAAGTCTTCTCCCTGCTGGGCTCTATGCTACAGCTGTTGCATCCGTCCAACTCTTCATAAATACAGTCTTTGTTGTCCTGCAAAAACTGCATACAAAGTTACACGAAACAAAACACAATTAACAGAATTACAAATTTTTGGTGGTGTGGTCAAGTTTCTGTATAATGCATTATACTGAAACATACATTTACCAACATTTTCATGATGTCGATGAGAAATTTTAATGCTGTTATTGTCATTTCAAAATTCAATACTTACTGGCATTCCAAATATGGACCAGTTGTCCACCTTCCACATGGTGCTTCGAAACCATGTTTCCTCGAACATACGCCATGACGTTCAACACTTTTGGCGGTATGTTGTTTACACTGCTAAGTCTTTCGAACTGACTTTCTATGTCATCCGCTGGCAGGTATGGGAGGCACAGGATCTGTTTAAGGAATTTATGTACGCTGCCCCTTTCATTGTACAATTTTTCTCAAGCCCTTCTTGGCTTATTCTTTTGAATACAGCTTGTGTCCAGTGGAATAGGCATCCCTAAGAAAAGTAAAGTATTATTCAGTTTATTTACTTTAAAAAGTAAAATCATGCAATGTATATAGTAGCAGACTACAATAATTATTTTAACCTGATGACAACCATATGTAAAACAACTGCAAAAACAACAAAAGTAAAGTATAATTTTGATCGATTTTTAATATAATTTTTATGACATACTTTTATTTCCACCTGAGGTAGAATTGTGTGTATCGCAGCCCATGTTGCCGCTTCTAAGTCTGAGACAGTCCTTTGGACTTGAGGCTGGAGGTCCATTTTTTCCAGTAGGGCACTGAAGACCTATCATTTATGAGAAATATGAATTAGAAATTTATTCATGAATGAAAGGAAAATGATAATGTGCGACTAAATACGTTGTACTTTAGGTTAAAAATAACTCATTTAACAAACACAGGAAGCTGGACTGGTGTGGCATAAATCAAATGCCGCTGTTCATTTATATAAACGGACCCCTGAAAGAATGTCTTTGCATCTTTGTCTAAGGAGAACAAGTACTGAACATCAACCTGCAAAAGTAAATTAACATTAGCCTGCTATAAAATTACATTCACATACGACTATATTTTAGTCAATATTTTGCTACAGCTTCTATTATAAAAAGAAATGAGTTATGCATACATCAAAGTACAGGTCTTTTGGGTCGTCTGATAGGAAAAAACAATAACTGAATAAATAGAAAGGCCAAATAGTTATGTCTGCAGAGCATTGCTACATCTACCAAGTAATCTAATGCAATATAATTTATTGTAATCTTTGACGCAGCAAAACAAATACGTGGATGAAATGTACTGGGGAAATAAAAAACCAGTGGATGAATCATCCGGAAGTGACTTTTTTGTAGTGGACGAATCATCTCGAGTTCCTAAGTGGACAAATTGTCCGTGAACGAATTATCCAGTGGATGAATCGACTACATCCCAAATGTTCAATGCAGTTTAATTTTGAGCACTCAAAATATGTGGTCCTTGTACTTGAATAAAACATAATTTTTATTTAGACAAATGAAAATTTTGGTGGACAAGTAGATTTCTAGACTTATTTGTCCAGTGGATTAGTGAAAAATTCAGCTTATTTCTATCACTGGATACATGTCTTGTATGTGAAATCAAATTGTTTAATCACTGCAAATATGATATATGAGTTTAAAATTATCATCTTAAAAGTAAATTAGATGTTAATGCGGTTCCGGAATCTGCTCTACAAATGAACGGGGACGTAAAGCAAGTGCTACTAACGAATTTATAATGTCTGAGTTCACTAGAACAAAGCATACATTTTATGAACTGTATTCTTATAAAAGTTGTTGTTTAGATGTCATAAACCTTGTAGCGGAACATACTTAATGTGTTTCAGTTGTTTGCAAATGTAAATCTTCCTTCTACAAACAAATAACAAAGTTTAAATCAATAGATGGACATTATTTAAAACATAAACTTTAAGTCAACAAGTAAGAAGACAGACAAAAATACAATAAATAGTGGATACTACTTAAAGGGAGGGTAAACTCAAATAACACATACTGAAACTTTAACAAATTAAAAATGCATAATTTTACAGTTAATAAAAAATCATGCTTATTCCTGCTAACTGAGGGCAACTATTTTGTTTTGTTTTTGTGACGTCCGGTGGTAGCTTGGGGTGAAGTGACGTTAGCTAATGGATACTGCTTCTTTTTCTCCAGTTGGAGTACATTCTTTTTAATTTCAGTGTGAGCTTATTAAAATAGCTGATGAAATTCGGCGCCGTCTCTAATAATTCCCATCTCCTTTCCAAAACACGTTTTTCATATTCACTTGATGTGCGGTTGGTCTGGGATTAATCGTCGTCGGTGGGCCCATTGTGCTATTTCTCGTTCCAGCCAGTGCAGCACAACTGGTATATCAGACAATTGAAAGGCTGTGGTATGTGTTATCCTGTCTGTGAAATGGTACATATAAAAGATCGAAAAGAGTAGCCCGTGAAGTGGCGACAGCAGGTTTTCTCTCTCCATATCTGTGTGGTCCTTAACCGTATGTCCGACGCCATATATAACCATAAATAAAATCTGTTGAGTGTGTCGTTAAATAAAACATTTCTTTCTTTCATTCCATTTTTTCCAAATTTTGCTTTTACGATTTGATTTTTTTTTATCTTGTTGTTTACTCCTTCTTTATGAGTTGGATGTCTTCTAATGTCGATAACATAGAAGTTGTGTGCCAATTGGAAAGCATTGCTTTATAGCTTCAGGGCCATAGCTAACTTTTTTTGACTGGGGGTGCAAAACTTTCACTTCCGTGGTGAGCTGACAAGGGGAATCAGACTTACTGGTACATTTTAAGAAATAAATAACTATAAAAAAAAAAATCTTCAAAATATTAGGGGGGGCAACTGCCCCCTGCCCCCCCGGTTAGCTACGGCCCTGAGCTTTCAGCAATGCTTTCTCCTCATCAGATCCTATCACTAACTCGCCAAAGCCAATCTTGGTGTTGATGTCATTGTCAAGCTTTGTCCTCGTGTGGGAAAAAAAAGTTTTGATATGTTGAACATTCTCCATCCCAGTGTAGTTACAGTGTACCCTTCATTATTGGGTTATCTTATATATGTAATAAATGAATGTTTTTAAAAACATTTAAGAGTTAAATAACATGCTCCAATTACATTGCTATCATATGTACAGAATTTCTGGACGTCCTTTATCTGCTGTTCTGTATACAGTACAACCATTGGTGGCTTCCTTTCATTTGAACAATTTCTTGTATAAACTCATGATCAGTCATCATGTTCATTAATGTCTGTACATCATCGGCAACATTTCTTTTGTTCTGGCAGTGGTTTGTTTTGGGAGGTTGAATGTCTATTTTATGTTTTACACTTGTTTCAGATTTTTTTTAGCATCAATAGAATTGTTTTAGGACAAATGTTGTTCATGAATACGTCTCTTGGATTTTCTGTGACAACCTTTTTGGAAGGTTTCTCCATTGTTGCAGCTGTGCTTCTTGCATATTTATTGCCACATCCTTTCTTTGAGTTGCCATGTGTTAATGTTTCTTGTGGATACACGCCAATATACTTTATCAATGCTATGTCTTGACAATTCTTCTTGGATCCATTTAGTATTTGCTCAATACCGGAGTCTTGTTTTTGAACTTTCTTTTGAGCATCATGTAAGTCTCACAAATAATGTCAATGAGAATCTCGCTCTCTTGAGGCTGCAGTTCTATCGCCTACCACACACCCTTTACTCGTATCGAATATAATCCGTTTTTGTATTACTTCAACTGCCTGTAACATCACTGACTGCACTTTTGTACCATCCATAAAGCTCCTTAACAATGGTGAAATGTATATACAGTTATACTTGGTGTATATTATCTGCCAATATGTAACATTTGCACATTTGAAATATGTCTACATACAGCAAAATAACCCTTTAATCATGTGTATTAGCTGCAAATGTCACTTTTTAACAATTGCCATAGGCAGACTCAAAATTGCTGTGGATGGGTTGTTTTACCATTAGAATTTCTTATAAAAATTGCTGTGGATGGGTTGTTTTACCATTGGAATTTCTGTTAAACATTGCTGTGGTAGACAAATTGTTACGTTCCAGCCCTGAAAATAACAAATACTTTGGAGCGAACTGACAAATAGTTTGGGGTGAACTGACAAATAGTTTGGGGTGAACTGACAGATAGTTTTGGGTGAACTGACAGATAGTTGGGGGTGAACTAATAGATAGTTGGGGGTGAACTGACAAATAGTTTGGGGTGAACTGACAGATAGTTGGGGGTGAACTGATAGATAGTTGGGGGTGAACTGACAGATAGTTGGGGGCGAACTGACAGATAGTTGGGGGTGAACTGACAAATAGTTTTGGGTGAACTGACAGATAGTTGGGGGTGAACTGATAGATAGTTGCGGGTGAACTGACAGATAGTTGGGGGTGAACTGACAGATAGTTGGGGGTGAACTGACACTGGGGGGCAAACAGGTCTTACTGGGGGCTAACTGACTGGGGCTGAACTGGTATTGAAACATCTGATATATGTGATTTTCAAAATTCACTAGCTTGATTAAAAATGCACTAGTAGCCTGCTTTATGTACATTTGTAATACCTTGCCACCAGATTTTTTAAATTTTTTTTAAATTACTTAAAAAAAAAAATCCTATAGCCATTGGGCATAATGAAGCCCTGCTAATCTTGCTTATAATAGTATATGTAGTATCATATAGCTAAAACAAATGTAAGAGTATCAGTAGTATTTCTTTATAAACCTATACATAAATAATGGGAACAAGTGTCTTTCAATATCAAGTGAATGTTTGTCCTGAGAAGCAAGGAGCATATATTACTGGTTATCATGATAAATCAACTTGCGATTACACAATCGGTTAGAATCATATGAATGTTTTGAATTCTAAACACCATGCACTTTTTGTTGTGTTCACTAGGACAGGATGTAAAAACCCTAATTTTACCTTTAATCTGATTGATTATTGTAAAAATGTTTCCACCCCATTGATTATACATATATGTTTATAATCAATATTTTTATAACTGATCATCACATCAGAAAAGCTACCATTTAATATTTTTACAATATAACAGCACCACTGTAGCATGGTAATTGTTACAATTTCAGCCATTGTATTTACATGTTTTAATCAACCATATAAAATGAGCATTGCATCGCACATGTGAAAACTGTAGATAAAAGTCCGCTTGAAATATAAATATTTGTTTTATATATTATGTTAATTAACAAGGACGTGTGTATAAAAATATATATTTTTTATTCACTTACGTATAATAAAACAAATGCTGATAAATTATTAATATAATTTTCGTAAAATATTCCTGCATTCACAGTTGATGCATTGGTTGTATTATAAGTGACTAAAACACATCTACTTAAAAATTATTAATGTAATATTTGACACTAGAGATAATAACCTTTTAAATAATAGGCTACCAAACTACCCAATTTATCTGTTTGAGTTTATGTTTGCAAGCAAACCGAAGTCTTCATATTTGGTATTTCAGACTCGCCCATACATTTACGTGTTCTACCTGTAAATCTACTGGATGTGCTTCAAGAATGATTCTCAACCTCAAAATGCTTCTTACCAGACCAGTGTGTGCAGTTCTGAAGTTAGCTGTTAAAGATCCCAAAACTATTTACCTTGCTGAAGTCGGCTGTCGTCAGTATTGTAATAAAACCCTCAGAGCTTTGGTTAGCTCAACTGCTGTAGAGAATCTTGGTCCTAATAGACAGCGACCTCTTACAGATCCGTCTCGAGTCTGGGAGTTCAATAATTGGTTAGTTATGTACATGTTGTGGTCTTGTGTCAAGAGGAGACCAGTGAATTA
>JAECMU010187011.1:0-14194 GCA_016106625.1 Dracogyra subfuscus
ATAATTGTTTTGGTTGATATAAGATATATATACATGTATATATATGGATTGCTACATGCGACACTGTTTCTATAAAGTCATGCATGACAACAAAGAGCACTGATTAACATATTAAGCAGTTGTCAGACTTACTATTTGCTAACTTATGCTACTAAGCGCTTGCAAGCGCGCTGTTTTTCCATATCTTGTACATTGTGTTTAACCAATGTAATTATGTCACTGTTGATGTTTTACATGTGTCCTAACTAATTTCATCTTGATGTTTCTTTTCTTTCATCCATCAACAGCGGGGCCCCCAGGTGAGGGTGCTAGTAATTCATTTGTATGTTTTGATCTCTTTCATGTTTGACGATTCAACACTGTCCTGTCATGCATTTCATCATCATGCGCATGTTAACCCAGTATCATCCAGTGCTCTGTGGATAGCGGGTTAGCGCTATTCAAAGTGTATTCCATCTTCACAAAGGCTTTAGATTTGGGATTAATATTAAAAATTACTTTTACATTAATTTAAAATAAGTTTAAAAAAAATATATATAGCAATAATAATTATATACAAATTTCTTTTTAGAAAAATATAATAAATGAAGAAAATTATTATTTTATTTTCAAGAAAATAAAATAATCAGGATTTTTTGTTTACCGTTTGTGATTTTTAGTATTTTTTCTGAAGAAAATATTTATAATTTTGTTTTATTTAGAAAATAGTATTTTAATAATAGAAGATGGGATTAGCTTTGTTTAAAAATGCATGACACCTTCTGTTCACTGCGACCAGAAGGGTTCATGCAGGCGTGATGCGTGGAAAAACATTTCCACTCTATTTTTTTTGCGCATTTATTTTTGCATTTGCGAAAATCACTGATTTTGCATTGAATGTTTTTGGAATGTAATTTTTTTTTTTGCCAGCAATGTTAAAATTAAATCGGTTTTCACAATTGTTATTTTTTTTCCACATTATTTGATGAACAAATCGGTCGCAAATTACATTCTTGACAAGATTTAGTTTTTATTTATTTGACAACTAAAATTTATGCATGAAATATGCACTAAACTATTTATTTAAAAACACTTATTGTGAATTCAAAATTCCTATATGAAGACTAGATGGTGTTTAACCCTTAACTCCCCCAAAATCCACTTGGACTGGTCTGATTAATGAATGCAGACCAGGCTACAGTGAATATGGGGGGTTTAATTGTTTGAGATATTTTATTGTTGTGTTGTGAGATATTTCTGTGAGATTTTGGGTCAATGTCATTTTATTTTTTTCTTGTCTGTAAATATGAATGTTTAATTATTTCCTAGAAATAAAGTTAAATTGCTTTCATAATCATTATCTTTAAATAAAACAGGATTTCTTGTGCACAATCTAGCTTTCTCTCCCAAGATGCATGGTTAGATTACCTTAACTGGGACCAGAAAATTATGCTAATTGGTTTTATGACTTTAATTTGTTGGTTTTCATTAGTATAGACAAATTTTTAAATAACTGGAAGAACTATCTTTCAAGTATTTTAAAATGGGGGATGGAGTGGGGGTTTTCTTCTGCAAACAGAATACTATTAATAACATTTTATTATTTGACAGTTGAAGAAAGTTAAATTATGATTAATTATTTGAGGTCCCAATTGAGATTACATTTGAGTGTTTCAACATAATACTCCATTTAGGACTTGATATTTTATTTGGTTGTGCCAAACTTCGGTCATACTTGGGTTAATTAGTAATACAAATAGTTATGAGGACACAACTGACAATATATATAAAATTAGGGAAATTGTGTCCATTTCTTTAAATTAAAACAAAAAAGTGATAATTATTTCATAAGTTGTACTAAAGACTAATGAATTTAAATGCGGTGAAGAAAGATTATATTGAATAATTAAATATATGGTAAAGTGAATGTTATACATCAATGTCATGACTCATTACAAAATAGCCTCAGATGAGTGATTGGTTTTCAAAAAGTGTATATATTCAAATCTGAAAAAAAAGAGAGAAAAAACTGGCAAAAATTTAGGACCAGATTATTTTGAGATACCCTAAGTAAAATGTTTGCTACAATTTTTTCAAATATACTTTCCTTAAAAACTAGCAATACGTTGAATGAAGACAATTAATGCAAGTCGCTGAACTGCTCTGTGCATGCTAACTGTTCAAAGCAATTTATTTTGAGATCAGTTTCTGCTGCGCTTGAATTAACATTTATTTATATATGCATTAAAATATCCAGATATAACCTTGCTTGAATTTTTAATCCACATTTCAATATATTTTAATTTCAGTCCCTTTCCAACCAATCAACCTTCATGCGGATCCCATTTCGCCCAATGACATTGAGGTTTTCTGGGATGCTCCCCAGGAAGTAGACAGCATTACGAGTTACGAGTTGTATTACAATGACTCGCATTTCCGTCAGAACGTGCGCATCAGCATCGACCCTTCAATTGAGAAATACAAACTTACAGACCTGACTCCCGATACAGTCTACCACATCCAGGTATCGGCCAAGTCACACCGGGGCGAAGGGCCACGAACTCCGACAATCCAAGTGAAGACGCTGCAGTATGGTATGTACTGTGCTGGGTTTTTTTTAATTTTATTTTTATTTTTTTGTTATCTAGTTTTTAAAATGGTCCCAGAGTCATGTTGCTACTTGTGTTACCATGTATCAGTCCAGTGTGCAGACCTGTTATTCGGTTGTTAGCTATTGTGAATATATATGTGTGTGTATATTGTACATGTGAAGGAAAGTGAGGTTGTGAACCGTGGTTGAGGCCTGTGCGGAGTTGTTCCCCTTGGTTACAGGTATGTATGAATGATAACTTAAAAAATACCTTTGCCCTTGCCCATGATCCTGTAGGTGGAGGTGGGGATGGGGGCAATTTTTTTTTTAATTTTTACCCAATGCACAGTGACATTAATTTTTGTTGTTGAGATACATGTAAATATTATTTATTTCTGTATGAGTAGTTCCCAGTCACTTGTGTACACGTGTAATATATACCATAGTTAGTAGTTTATCAGAGTAGTTCCCAACTACCTAGTATTCAGCAGTACATTATATAGTGCTTCTTGTAATCAATATTTTATTCTTTGCAAAACCTGTAGAATATGTCCATTTTTATGTAGCAATATCACTATTTAATAATTTAAAATATCTTTACTAAAGCAAAAATAAATCTACATTTTTATTAAACTTGTTTCAACATAATCCGTTTTCAGTAGCTGTTAATGTCAAGTAAAAAAAATTCATTTTGATTAATAATTAATAATAAACTAAAAATAATTTTTTACATTGAAAACAGCAAGAATGAACGAGAGGTGGTGAAGAATAGTTATTAACTCAATTTATTACAAGACAAAATATCTGTCTTTGAGAGAGTTGGCAGCATGATGTTATATATTTTGTGAGAATTCCGTTGTTCAGTTATAGTCTCGATCTGGATGGGATATTAGCAAAAACACTTTATTTGTATGTAAGCTGTATGACATGGGTACAAAATAAAACATTGCCAACTAATATTTAACAGAAAAAAGGTATAGAATGCACAGCAATATCTTTTTGTTAACATACTACAGTAGTTGTTTAAAGAATATATGAAAAGTCTCCAAATCCTAAATCATAATGTCCCGGAATTTAACAATTTTATTTTGTTCTGCATTGTTTATTTATTTTTTGTATTTTTAAAACATTATTATGTTAATTTCTAAGAAAAGTCCCGCTAGAGATTCTATTTGTGTTAAATACCCAGTAATGTGTTCTTTAATTTGTATCAATTACAGTTATCCTTGTGTTACCCAGAAAGTTATTGCACTGATGTATTTATTTCTTTTTTCATTGAAATATTTGTTTACCCATGTTTACACGAATATGTTTACACAATTATTATCTATATGCCATATGTTTTTGTGTGTATATGTCAGTGACCACCAGCTAACATATGAAATTATAATCAGTAAACATTTGGGGGTTTTCCTTATCTTTTCTCAGTTTCGTGTTTGTATATTTCTTTAAAAAAATAATTATGTATTGTTATAGAATCAGTTTTATAATAAATATTGACCAGTTATTAACACCTGAATAAGACGAGAAATCTAAATGGAATAAGTCTAAAATAAATAACACATAGTTTATAAAGTTTTAAAGTTCCTCTGTTTAAGGCTGCAGAAATATGACAATTAAAATTATTAAAATAATAAATATTTTAAAACATTTTATTTTTGATGATACTTTTCTAGAATGTTTATTTTGGTGGAAAATATTGCAAAAATTAAGTTGGTGTCAGAAACTGACATATATACTCAGTCATAATTTATTTGTTGTCTATGTGTATTTTGATTTCATGTCTTTTCACTTTATTTTTAAACCTCTCACATTCTTATTGTTATAAATTTTTCTACTGTTTATGTTTACTTTGTTCCTTTTTCAGTGTATGAATATACTGCACTTAAATTAATTTGGGCAATAAATTATTTCTTTTTCTCTGGCACATATTGTTAAAGAAAAAAAATAATAATATCTGAATTGTTTTTATTAATACGGAACTTTGTTTGTTTACCTAGCATTGAAAATCTGCATAAGCAGCATTTTGTTTTGAACTGAACGTTTAGAATGCCCATAATACTACCACGATTTTGTTGCTTGGTGGAATTAACAGATTCAAACTGGAAAAGAAAGTAACAAGTAATGGGAATGATTTTGTCGTCGATAAGGAAACATTTTGCTGCCTTGTAAAATTTAGGCATCCTCGAGTGTTTGAAAGAGTTTACAGTCCACAGTTCTGTTGATACTGTTGTAGTTGTACTGAAATTACACTACAAAAAAAAGATGCATTCAGATTTAATTTTAGATAGATTGTCTCTGGCAGTTGAAGCACTTGTGATGCAATGATGAGCAACTGCATGGCTCTAGCGGATCTGAGATCTCTGAAACTTTGCCTCAAGAATGGCTACAACTTCTAAGCTATGCAGTAAACTGAATTAAAACCAATAACACGTCTAGTATCGTTTCCTAACACCTTATAATTTGTGCATGATTACTGAGCACTCGAGCAAAAACACTGCATGCATTCTTTCCTTTTTCGTTTCTGTTCAATTTTTTTTTAATTTTTTTGGTTCTATTTGTTTAATTTTTGTCTTTTCACCCAATTCTCACTCCCTTTAGTCCCTGAAGCCCCACCCCAGGCAGTAAGTGGCAGATTTGTGGATGCTCATCGTCTGAAGGTCTCGTGGAAACCGCCACGACGTGACAAACAAAATGGCGCCATTCAGGGTTATCAAATATATTATGTGGAAAACGATAGCAGTGACAATGCGTTTTCCGATGCCAAGAACGAAACCATGAAAGGCGATTCCCGGGAACATGAGATAAAGAACCTGCGCACCTGGACGAAATATAAGATCTGGGTTTTGGCTTTCACGAGGGTTGGCAAAGGTCCTCCCTCGCAACCCATCATTGTGCAGACGGACGAGGATGGTAGGTAGTCCAGGAATGAGAAACCTTTTTGAGCTCTTTAATACTTTGCTCATTAACATCTTCAACTCTGGTGGAAGTTTTTTTATTGACACATTAATCCGACTAGGTGTTGGTTTCCAGTATATTTCCGCGTGCTTACTGACCAAAGTGGATTTCTTATTAAAATGTCAATAATATTTCACAATCCTATTTGTCCGTTTGTTTTTTTATTCATAAAAATCCTCTCTTTTTTTTAAATATTATTAACAATCACTTTTTAACACCTAGTTGGGTTTTTCTGTTTGTTACTTTGGTTTCAAATTATTAACACTTTTTTTATTAACTATTATTATTCCTAGGCATGCCACATTTATTTTACTTACCTTATAATTAGATTTTCTGGAGTGTTTTGTACTTTTAATATTCACATTATGTTTTTTTTTAATATTCACATTATTTTTTAATTAAATTTAATGTTTCTTTTTCTTTCTTTTTTATATCTTGGTTCCTTTGATTAAGTGAACTTGTAAAATCTATTTATTTAAATAAACATTTAATTTTCACTGTTAATTTTGCATTAATTGAAATGGCGAAATCGTAATTACTGTGTGAAAATTTAAGTCACTGAATAGATCTTTTGGGGTTATCTAAAAAGTATACAATTAAACATATTCAGTTTACTGAATTACTAAAATGTTAAAATTATAGTTAGTTTTGATGAAAATACTATCTTTTTGTTGAGTTTTTTTTTTACTCTTATTTTTGAACAAAATAGTAATAACTATTAAGTACAAACCACAATTCAGATTTCCACAATTCCCATTATACAGTTTTCATCTTGCCTCATGACTATGACTAACACACTGATCCCTGTTTTCCTTCTTGTGGTAATCGTTAAAATCATACTGATCTTATTAACACATCTATATATTGGGAGTTGTGATTGGTGTGTACAAAGGAATGGAAATCTTCATTAAATATTTCTCAACTAACATCTCTAACAAGTAAGTACGTGTCGTCATGTTTGTTGCATGCTGTAAAGGAAACCTGCATGGTGTTAGACGACTTGTTTCTGTCTTGTAATCTGTACTGCATGACAGTTTAGATGGTGGAATTGTGTACTCCCTGCTTCTGTGTGTATTGTATGTATTAACAAATTGTTTCCTTAAATTCATTGATTTTCATTTTTTATTTTATTTTATTTTATGAAAAACAAAATGGTTGCAAGAGCATCTGATGATTTCTGTTGATATCTTGTCTTATTAACTGAGATGAAAATCGAATGAGTATTGTTGATTGCATTTATGCTCTTAAGGAAGGTATTGACAGACTGAATGCTATTAACCATGCAGTATTCCTCGGAAATTACATTTGATATGTTCAGATTTGTGTTGGATATGATCTTCTAAGCATGTTAATTTATTATTAAAGTGGATTCTACATTTTTGTTTAAGTTGAGATGGTAACTTGCTATGAATAAAGACTATCTTGAATGATGCATTCTTAGCCTTCTTAGAAATTAGCATGTGTCTATCACAATTTAGTTCTCTTTTTTTCTGTAATTTTTCTTCAGATCTGTGCATGAAATAAATTAAGCAAACAATCTTGATTTTAATGTTTTTTGTTTCTCGTAAAACTGCTCCTGTACCCTGCCTCAATCTTTAAAAGTGTTGATCAGTTAAAACACAAACCATTCATTGCCTTCGTTGTTTGTTTCGTAAACTAGGAGGAATTTAATTTTTTCGTAAATCTTTAGTTCCCGGAGAACCAAAGAGAGTGAGAGTGGAGGCCATTAACTCGACTGCCATTTTTGTCGAATGGCGGCCACCTTCAAACCAGAATGGAATTATTCGCGGCTACCAAGTCTACTACACTGAAGTTAACAGTAACGATGAGCCAATACCCGGCAAAACTCAGCGATTTCAAGACACCTTCGATGGCACAAAACACGAGGCAGTGATTACCTCCCTTGAACCAGATACACGCTACACGATTCGAGTTGCTGGGTATACGAGGAAGGGGGACGGCATACGAAGTCGGGTTAAAATAATAACCACCAAGGGTGCAGGTAAATTGGTGACAAAAAGTAAATATAAAGATGTTAAAGAAACTAAAGAATATTTTGTTTTATAGATTATTATTTTCATTTTCATGCAGTTTTAAAAGTAGTGTTGTCATTTTGTTGCAGCTGCATGCGAAATAGCGCGTCATATTTTTTATTGGGCATGCTCGAGCTTTAAATGTTGGCGCCTGTATTTGGTCCATGCATTTATATGGATTGTTTGTATTTTGTACATTCGACACAAGTTCATGATTATTTTGTAACAGGTTTTTTTTAATAATCATGACTATAATGTTATGGAATTCATGTTTATAACATTAAGAATTAATATTTATTACATCAATTGCAAATATAAAGAAAATGTTGTGATGTCAAACAGCTATTCAGCGACATGTATCAATTATCAGTTAACTATAGGGTTTCATCCTATATTATTTGATTTTTTGTTTTTTAATGTCTGTTGAAAAAGCAATAATGATATTATTATAGTAATGAAAAGGAAATTATGACAAAATCAGGGTTTGTTTCTAGACCAAAGTTTTGGATAGCAGACACATTCCTCACTTTTGATTGCTTTTATTAGTATCCTGCTTTTGGCAGTTATTAAATGTATTGTGTGATAATGCCAGGCAAGCTAATATTACCATGTTTGTGATTAATCACAGTCTGGTACAGCCTAGCATGGATCCATCCCAGCAACATTTCTAAAGGATTAGAAGATTTCACATTATGCTCATGTACGCACATGCAGCAGAGATTAATGTGTTTCTGCCATTTTGATTAGGATCATTTGTTTTGGAATGTGTGTCAAACAACTTTCATGTTTTTGTCATATAGCCACAGTCTATTCTTCAATAGCTGATTGATAAGAACTGTTTTTATGTTGACTCAAGCTGCTGAAAATTAACAGTTTCATTTTAATTAGAGTTTTGTGTTGATATTGGGCTATCTTTTCAGGATGCTGGGTTAACTGGGTAACTTGTTAGTGGTTAGCTGTGTAATAGCTTTAAACCTACCCACTGATCTGTTAAAACTCCACTCTGGGTGGAAGTCAGTACTGGCTTGCCAATTCAGCATATGCCAGCCTTGTTTCATTTTAACTTATTTTAATGCTTTTAAGTCAATTATATTTTAACCTCAGTTTTCTGGGCACAACCCTTAGCTAAATTAGCTGTTTGTCCAGGAGAGTGAGTTAACGATTAGTCGTTAGTGGTTAGCTAGAGACAAATTGGTGTTAGCTGTCTTACACCTACCCATTGAGTCAGTGGGAACCCAATACATGCTTTAAATCTGATAGCTTAACCACTACACCATTGGAGCTAGTCTACCAGCCTTAACATGAAAGTTTATTTTTGTTTAAGGATACTACTAGAGCGCATTGATTTATTAATCGTATTAATTAGATATTGGATGTCAAACATTTGGTAATTCTGATATATAGTCTTTGAGAGGAATCAATTTTTCTATTAGTAGCAAGGTATCTTTTATATGCAGACAGAATAGCACATGCCACGGCCGTTGATATATCAGTTATGTTGCACTGGCTGGAACAAGAAATAGCATAATGGGCCCATTGACGGATATCGATCATAGACCGACCGCGCATC
Organism: Dracogyra subfuscus; assembly: GCA_016106625.1. Lineage (NCBI taxonomy): Eukaryota > Metazoa > Mollusca > Gastropoda > Neomphalida > Peltospiridae > Dracogyra > Dracogyra subfuscus. The sequence goes on from JAECMU010187011.1 coordinate 9,131, forward strand.
AGGCGAGCGCTTTACCACTGAGCTACGTCCCGCTCCTTTACCAGCCTTATGTGTGATGGCTTGACCAGTACATAATAAGCTTTTTCACTTCATTTCAGTAAGTGGAATAATATGTAGGGTCAATTAATGGACTTCACACACAATATGAGGCTGGTTAATTGCTGGAGATGCTGGTTGTCCCTTAGCGCAGTGCCGAGCTTTTACGCATGTTCTTACAAACATTCTGCAGAGCAATCATCCATCTGCTTTTAAATAACATCGGTAGCCTGTGATTCTCACTTTAATTTTTAAAATATTATTTTTACAGACAACAAAAGACTAGTTTCTGTTTACAAAAATGCTGACAACAGTTTTGGTTTCTTGCTAGTTCCCACACCACCTCGAAACGTGCATGTTGATCTGATCCAAGAAGACCCGCCACGAGTCAAGGTCACGTGGCAGAGGCCGAGAGAGACGCATGGCCCACTGGAGAATTACAAAATTATCTGGGGCCGGTCCGGAGAGAGATACGAGGAGAAGATCATCGCAGCAGATATCTACTCCTTTGTAACCTACTCTCTCGGTAAGACAATGGGAGCACTACTTTCTTTCTAGGCTTTTGTTTTAGGGAAGGGCGTCATTACTGATTCTGAATATAAGCAAGTTCTGATTGATTGGCTGATGGTGAGGGTGGGGTAGGGGTTCAGAGTGGATTAGGATGGGGTGTTTTAGAGTGGTTGAGGATAAGTCTCATTGAACAAAAAAATTATGAATAGTTAGATAGTTGGCTTACTGAAGAAATAAATTTACTTAGGGACCATTCACATTAATGATCACCAGTTTCATGTGAGTACAAAGAATACTCTTTTTAGTTCTGCTATGGCAGTCAACAGATCAGATTTTTTGCTTCTGACTTGTCGATTTCCCCATCCGCTTTTTCCTTGAACTCTGCCTTTTACTAAATTGAGTATATCTAAATAATTTTGCTTTTGCAAGGAATATTTTACACTTGTCAGACTTTTGGCCAGAATGTAATTTTAGGGTAAATAATAAAAACAAAACCGTTCATACATGCCCTTAATAGGTGGTTATGGGTTTAAAATCTTTTCAAATTGGACACGGCATCTTATTTATTTTGACAAATTTCAGTATTTCTCTTACTATAATCTACTGTAATCTGTATTAAACAAATTTATATGTATCCCATTAATTTCACAGATTTTAGGATACGTAATTTTATCCTTCCTATCCTCTGGCAGAGTTGCTTCTTATCTTATTTTTTTTCATTTTAAAGCTTTTCACAGGCATTATTCCCCTCTTCTCTAACATATGTTTTGTATGGTAGTGAAAACGCTGATAATTGTGAATGTCTTACATAACAATGTTTTTCAAGTTTGTTTAAAAAAAAAACAGGTTCAGATTTTACCACCTACATAAGTGCAGTCATAAACAGATGATAAAAATGTGATTTGACAACAGTTGTTAAAAGAGGTTGAAGTCGGGTCAGACAAGGCTACATAAAACTATCAATGCTTTCATTATTTATTGCACCGTTTGTTACAGATTACTCCAACATAATGATCTTTCTTATCTCGGTAGCAAATGTCTGTATGTTTGTGTGAGTCCATGTTTAATGTTGTGTTTGAAAAATTTATGCTTCCAGCGTTAAATAAGTTTAAATATGATTTCAGACGAGTGATTCTTACAAGTTACATAATGTTGTCTTTATCTTTGTTACAAATGTGTTGTGTTGGTGCGAGTCCACATTTAATGTGGTGTTTAAAGGCAAAAAATGAAGTTGAAAATTTATGTTTCCAACATTAGATAAGAGTTTTCACTGTGATTTTCAGACAAGGGTACGACATACGAGTTTCGAGTGTCTGCGAAGAATGATGTGGATTATGGGGAGCGGAATGTCCAGACAATAAAAACACCAGACGGAGGTAGGTTATGACCTGATGATGGAAGGTGGCTTTTAAAAATGTTTATTTTTCAACACATCCATGCAAATGGGATTATTTCATAGGGGTCTTTCTTTTTTTTGTCTTTTTGTTAACAGCTTTTGGGGATTTTTATTTAAAATTTGGGATGTTTACAGACATTTAGATTAAAAGTTTGAAATTATCTTTTCAGTTTTTAAAACATTGTGGTCTTTTTTAACATTGATATGAAGATAATTAAAATATTAGTTTTTGCACATCTTAATGTTTTTTGTTAACTAAATGTAATGATTAAAAATATTTCTGTTAAAAAAATGTAGCCTTCTTATAAAACAAAATTGATAAATTCATCATTTTAATAAATATCTGCTGTTGGTTAAAACTTCTTGTTTGGTAATTTTATGACTATGGTCTCATTTCACAAAGCGATCTTAGGTGCATAGGTGGTCTGTGTTAGTGCTAAAATAATTTAATAAAATGGGGACCTGTGCCAGAATTTATTACATGAAAACCCACCACCCACAGAATAAAATTTCAGTTAAATCACATATCTATGAAGAAAATATTTCAGCAAATCCACCAGGCATAAAACATCAATGATGTTACCTCCCATATAAAGGTATTGAAAAAAGTCCTTATTTTTTGTCAAGTACAGTATTTATTTATTTTGCTGAGACCAAATATAAGTCGTCTGCATGTTTCCAGCCCCAGCCGGAGCACCTCAAAACTTCACTGCCACTGGGCTTAGTGAGACAAGTGTGCACCTCACCTGGGACCTGCCAGCCCGTGCCCTGCGTAACGGTGACATCGTCATGTACCAGATCACCTACCACAAGCTGTCTGACCCCATCAACGAGGAGGACCTCAACGTCACCGACACGTTCGTCGATATCCTCGGACTGGAGATGAACACCGACTACATCTTCACCATCAAGGCTTACACCAGCAAGGGCTCAGGACCCTGGAGCAACAAGCTTCACTTCAGGACCTTCGGAAGGAGTAAGTGTAATAACAATAGTATCCCACTTAAAGTTATAGAAGATTCATCACAAGTATTTTTTAATATGGAAAATATCAGCCAAGTTATCTCTGTTAATTGGTATTTGTCAAGGCTCTGCCAAAACAAATACCAATTAACTAGACAAGGTTGATATTTTACATATTAAAAAGCACAAGTAGAAATTCTATTTAGCCCATAATACTTCTAAAATAATATTTTAATTCAATATTTAGTAAATGATAGTACTAAAGTCTCTTCCATCGGTAATATGACATCATAATGATTAGCACAAATTAGTCAGAAGTCACACATTTTAAATAAATCTTTGAAAACGTTATGCTCAGGTACACAGGTCTTGTTGGCTGGTAAGCACATGACCCATTCACAGCAACACATTACCTAGAGACCTTGCAAATTTGCATACCATTATTATACAGGTTAATATACTAAATTATCACATGGGTTTATGACATGGATATCATGGGTAAGATATAGGATAAAGGACATCACTACAACTCAGTTAGATATATCCTGTTAATAGGTAACACACCTAGACTTTATAAACACATTTCATTTAAACTTGATAGCTTTAGCACACTGTCTCGGCTGTATTTTCATTATGGGTTATTGGTTAGTTGTTAATGGTCAGTACATTCATATTAAAACTATCAGGAACAGCCTAAGGATATTGGCACTGCAGAGAAGCTTCAAATGCACACCCCATAGTTAAATTTTATAAGCTGATGTGAATATTAAATACTGATATCATTCTAGGTGGCAGCTTATTTCATCTACTTCAGGACCATTCTCAATCAAGTGTCAAAATAACTATGTGTTAGATCCCAAATAGCTCGTCTTTAAAATTGCAATTAAGAAAATATTTTCAGCAAAAAACATACAGTGGAAAAACAAATTAAATATATTCCACAGCGAAAACCAAAAAGGTGCCATAGAGAATGAAACACTTCACTGCATTACTGATTGTCATGGGCAGTTGCAGGTTTCATTAAACAAAATATTATTTTCATTTTCATGTTGGTTATATGTTATGATGCACTTGCAGTTTTGTAAAATTCCTCTCATTTATTAGTATTGATGATTTCTGTTCCAGTGCCTCCAGCGCCGAAGAATGTGAAAATCCGCCGCACATCATCCTCTATCATTGAAGTGACATGGGACGAGCCGAACTTCCCGGTGGCCGGTTACCGCATCTACTACAACATGTTTGCCACGCCGGACATGGACGTGTGGCAGACGTTGGACACTGGACCCTACACGGTGGCCGAAATCACCGGCCTCGAGCCCCACACTGTGTACGCAGTCCGGGTTCAGGCCAAGTCGGTGGACGAACGCTATGGAAACCTCTCGGAGGTGGTCACTTCTGACTTTATACCTCCGTGTAAGTGCAGATTAACATACACTTTGCTGCTACGTTTTTTTTTAGCCTTTTTCTTTTTGTTTTGTCTTGACAATTACTCTAGGTATTTATTCCTTCTTTTGTTTAGTCATCTACCTATCCAACCAGAGGAAACTAGGTTTTTACCTCCTTCCTTCTGTCTCTCTGCCCTTAACCATATGTCTGACGCCATATAACTGTAAATAAAATGTGTTGAATGTGTCATTAAATGAAACGTTTCCTTCTTTCTTGCCTTCATCTCACTGTTTGTCTTTCTGTCTGTTCCACACATAGTTTCCCAGACTTTTTTTTGCAATCCCTCAAGATATTGAGCTTAAATTTTGTGCCTGTTATGTAGTTAGAGATTAAGTTTGATTTTCATCTGGATTTGCCCATTTGTGCCAGTGTTATGGCCAGATCAAGTTTTACTTTCATGGGAATTTATTCAAGGGCCATAACTCTTGTCAAAAGTGGAATTTAATCTTAGGAGATTTGTGTAGTCTGGTAGGAGACGTACTCTTGTTTGTTGTTTTGAGAAAAGGCCAGTCTGTATAATTTTGTGCAGTTGTTTTGTATAGCCCAGTTTACAGGAATGTGCCTATAAAAGATAACTTGTTGCTAATCAGCAGTTGCTTTTTTTTTTTAAATGCAATTATGTTATCAAATGATCCTTTTATTTTCCTTCAGTGTACCGTATTTTGCGGAGTATATAACGCACCCTTGTATAACCCGCACCCCTGTTTTTTACA
>JAECMU010187158.1:0-10680 GCA_016106625.1 Dracogyra subfuscus
TATAATTAATGGTAATCTGTTAAGAAACCATTTGGTGGGGTGTTTTTTTTAATTTACCTAGAATCAATCAATCAATCAATGTTTAACGACGCCCCAACACAAAAAACATACATTGGCAATTTAAATAGAAAGTTTTAGCAAAATGGTTGTGGGTGGGGTTTTTTTAGTTAGTATTGGTATAAATCTCAGTAATAAATTTTAATGTTTTGACATTATTGATTATAGAGACTGGTTCCCCTTTGGAGGACGGGACGTATCTCAATATTAAAACACTAGCTTAATGCGCTGTCGGTCTAGGATCGATCCGCGTCGGTGGCCTATTGGGCTATTTCTCGTTTCAGTCAGTGTACCACGATTGGTATATGAAATGCCATGGTATGCAGTAGCAGATCCAGAACATCCATTTAGGGGCCCCCAGTGCCATAAGGCGGAATGCCAACGGAACTTTGGGGGAGGATAAGGCTGAGCAAAAAGACATGGGGTCAAAATTAAAAATTACACAATCAGATTCCCTTCAAAAGGTGCTTTTAACGTGAAATCATGGCACAAGACTTGTCCTTAGTAGTGTGTGTGACCACCCATAGTATCAATAAATTTCAAAACCCGTCTCCTCATGGATGTCGTCAGTCGCCGGATGACGTTTGCAGGAATTTTTTGTCAAACATCCAACAAAACCTGTTGAAGCTGCTGTGGGAGGTTGTCTCAACTGTCGATCAAGATGATTCCAGATATGCTCTATGGGATTCATGTCTGGAGAACATGATGGCTACGAAAATACGTTGACGTTAACGTTGTTGAGATAACCCTGAACAAGTCTGGCTGTATGATGTTGTGCATTGTCATACTGCATAAGGGTATCCCTAGGCTGTTGACGCAAGAATGGCACTACAACAGGTCGCAACACTTCATCCCTGCATCTTTGGCCAGTCAGATTTCCACGGATGGTGAGAAGCCTTGTTGTTCGTTGACCGCAAATACCGCCCCATACCATGACGCTGCCTCCACCAAAAGGGTGTACATCTTGGATGCATTTTGGCACCAGTCGCTCTCCCCTACGTAGATAAAAACGAACTCGCCATCATTTCGGAACATGCTGAAGCGACTTTCATCCGTGAACAGCATCCTTTCTCAGTCACTACCACCGATGTACAGTCCATGCCCACTGTAATCTGCGTTGACGGTGTAGAGGGATCAATACCATTGTACGGAAGGGGTGAAAAGCTCTGATACCAGCCCTGCGGAATCATCATACGATGGGGTGTTCAGCTGATTGTTTGGGGGTTTTCTCGGACAAAGGTCGTGGTATGTGCTTTCCTGTCAGTGGACAGGTGCATATAAAATCCCTTGCTGCATTAGGGAAAATGTAGGTTTTCTCTGATGACTACTAGTCAGAATTATCAAATAGCCGATAATTATTTAATGTAACAAATAAATTATTATGTTAATATTTTGGCATTTTTCATTTAGTGTTGTTAGATTAAGCATACATTTGGCATTAATTTGTACTGTCTGTCAAGTTTTACATGCTTTCTAGAATGTTTTGGTTCTTTCTAGAATATTCCAATGGCTGCTGTGTTTTAGTTCTTTCTAGAATGTTCCAGGACTTTCTGTAATGTTCCATTGCCTTCTTGGATACTCTAGTGCTGTCCCCACATGGTGTGTAAATGTAGGCCTATACATGCATAGGTCAGTATAGTATTTTGTGCAATGTCTTATCGCGAAGCTGCTTACATTCTGGTGATTCATTTTGTTACGTTTGTGGATTGTACATTGGTCCAAGGCAGGTAAAGCATGGAACCAAAGTATCTACGATATATGCACACACTTATGAATTGGGGATCCAGACAAATCATGGGCTCCACAAGTAGTGTGTGCTACATGTCGATTGAATTTGGAGGGACGGATGCGGGGTGATCGCCCCTCAATGCCTTTGCCATACTCCAAATATGGAGAAAACCACAGAACCATGTGAATGACTGCTACTTCTCTATGGTGGATATGTCACGATTTAAAAAAAAAATTCGACATATCACGTATTCAGATATTCCATCATCTATTGCTCAAGTTCCACACGCTGAAGAACTGGTTGTCCCAAGACTACCTGATAAAGATTTGGAGAGTGAAGGTGAAATTGTTTAATCTGAATTTGAACACTCTTACGTTGGTTATACTGACGAAGGGAAGAAGCAACCAAACGTTCTAAACCAGCAGGAACTGGATTGTTGGGTTCTAGATCTCGGGCTGACGAAGCCTAATGCAGAGATTCTAACATCAAGACAGTTTCCCAACTAAGCTGCTAGGAAAAGACGTGAAAGGTTCTCTAACATCAAGACTGCTACTTCTGTATAGTGGATATTTCAAGATTCAAGAAAATGAAAAATATCACATATCCAGATAGTCCAATCAATCAATCAATAAAGTATTTACATGCTCCTATACCACGAACGTTTCGAGCATGTCTATCCCAGGTTCGGCCACCGGATGCCAGTAGTCCAACCTGGGACAGAACAATTACTGGGGCAATTTTGATATTTAAACAAACAGGGAAAAAGGACTTTACAATGAATAATTTTGTGCGTTATTTTTCCAAACAATGTTTAATATACAGCAAACAACTATCAATTTGTAACGCAAATTTAGATCGGGCAGTCCTAAATATAAAAATATTTCAAAACTTGTTTTAAATATATTAATTAGCCCTCAAGGTAGGGGTGGCAGGTGACTTAGGGGTACCCATCATATTGGGGACTTCGGTGTGGCCGAAACCGGGGAAGGCTCCGGGGGAGGGAGGGGCAGTCCAACGGACAAACCTAATAATCCTTACGGCCAAAACCGCCTACGCCTACCACCCTAACCATCTTCCGGTGGAGTATCACCCACCCACCCACCCAGCACCCCCACCCCCCGGCCAACCAAACCGTCGTGCCCTCCAGACTCGGTGCCCCCATCCTTAGGGGCACCCATCATATTGGAGACTTCGGTGTGGCCGAAACCGGGGAAGGCTCTGGGGGGATGAGGGGCAGTCCCCCAGACAAACCTAACAACTCTTACGGCCACAACCGCCTACGCCTACCACCCTAACCATCTTCCGGTGGAGTATCCCCCACCCACCAAGCTCCTCCCCCCCCCCCCAAAAGCCAACCCAACCGTCGTGCCCTCCAGTCTCGGTGCTTCCATCAATGATTAGGCACAAGGGCCAACGATGCTACCAGGGGGTGGTGGGGGGAGTATTTAAACAGGGAAAGTTAAGCGTCTGGTGAGTCTAGCGATTCCAAGTCCAGGGGTGCCTCTCTATAAACCTGGAGAAACAGAACGTTACGCCATTCAACAGACGCTGGCATCACTTTAATTTCGAAACCTAGTGCATAGAAAGATAGTCCATCATCTATTGCTCCAGATCTAGACTCTGAAGAACTGCCTGTCCTGAGACCACCTGCTACAGTTTGGAGAGTGAAGGTGAAAATGTTCAATCTGAATCTAAAGAATCTGAATCTAAAGAATCTGAATCTTAAGAATCTGCAGAGCTTCTAACATCAAGACTAATGGAGTGTAACCTTTGGACGACAGTTGTCGAACTACAGAGGCTAGTAAAAGACATAAAATGTTCTCAAAATATTTTTCGGTGAAAGATTATTTATCTTTTTGTAATGACATTGACAACGTGTTACAAGAACTTGGTATTGGTCATGAACCAAATGATTGGTGTTTCTTCATAGACAGTTACTCCCGAAATCTCAAATGTGTTCCTCCACACAATGGAAATCAGTATCCATCAATACCAATTGGGCATTCTGTGCATATAAAGGAAAATTACGAAAATGTAAAATGTCTTCTGGAAACTATAGAGAGGTCTGTGGAGATTTCAAAATGATTAACTTCTTAAATGGACTCCAAGGTGGCTATACAAAACATTCTTGTTTTCTTTTCCTGTGGCACAGTAATGCTACATCTCAACATTTTTTTTTTAATTATTATTATAATTTTTTTTTTTATTTTTTTTTTTTTTTTTAAAGACGCACTCAACACATTTTAACTATGGTTATATCGGCGTCGGACATATGGTTATGTCGAGAAAACCCCCAGTGGTTAGCTGACGGGGATTGATCCTAGACCGACCGCGCATCAGGCGGGTACTGTACCACTGGGCTATGCTGCCCGCTTACATCTCAACACTACCGCAAAAGACACTGGCCTCAAATAGAACACTTTATTCCGGGCACACAGAATGTGAAGTACTAGCCATTGGTAGAATCACATAAAGTCCTAATGCTTCCACTACATATCAAACTTTTGTCAAACAGTTTGTGAAAGCTCTGAACAAAGAAGGTGAAGCTTTCAAATATATTTCGAAGGTGGTATTTTCACCGGACCAGATGTTCGCTTCAGTCACAAGAATGTGAAGAAAAAATTACATTAAAGGAAGGAAACGCTTATCAAGACTTTTGAAAAGCTTGGATGCCAGATGTCTTTGAAATTGCATTTTCTCCATTCTCACCTATATGTCTTCAGAGAAAATATGGGTGTTCTGAATATGTCTTTGGAGTACAAAATTGAATAAATTCGTAAAACATTTCCTAAAAATAGTCAAAGTGAGATTCTGTGACTAGAACTAACACTCTAGAAGTAGTAGTATTTTTGTAATCAGTACACTTTAAGTAAACACAACTAACAAATAAATGTACATAACTAAGAAATTTGATTGTTTGTTTTTGTTTTTGGGTTTTTTGGTGGGTTTTTTTTTTGTTTTTGTTTTTTTACATTGTGGATTAATTAATCAATGTGCTTCAGTGGTGTCATTAAACAATACAAACTTTTAAACTTTAAATTGCCGTAGTTTAAAATATGCCGACGTGTTGCTGAAGTTGAGTGGTAGCGTACAAGTAAACTATTCATGTTTCCATTGGGCTTTTTCTCGTTCTAGCCAGTTCACAATCAGTGTATATCAACAGCCGAGGCATGTGCTATCCTGTATGTGGGATAGAGCATATATAAGGTCCCTTGCAAGACAATAACATTAACAAAACAAAGAAATTATATTCATGTTTATAGCTTTATTTTCGTTCTTATATACATATATTTAAAGAACGCTGCATTAGCTAGTGGTAATTTCCTTATTAACTCAGTTGGTAGAGCGCTGGACTCTCGTACTGAGAGTATGTGGTTCGAATCCCGTCGGTGGAGGATGATTTTTCTGAGACACCAGTAATTGTTGAGGTCGTAGGATGAGAGAAAACATTTGTTACATATTCGTAAAACTACCTTTTTGAAATATTGTTGTCATACTCGGGAGACACATACACGCATGCACAGGTACGTACATGCGGGCAGCATGGCCCAGTGGTAAAGTGCCCGCCTGATGCGCGGTCGGTCTAGGATCGATCCCCGTCAGCTGACCACTGGGGTTTTTTCTCGACATAACCATATGTCCGACGCCGATATAACCGTAATTAAAATGTGTTGAGTGCGTCGTTAAACAAACCAAAAAAAAAAAAAAGGTACGTACACATACAGAAGGAACAAAAAACATACAGAAGGAACAAAAACAAAATCAACCCCAAAATACTAATTGTGTTTACCGATATTTTAAAATGTATTTTTCATTGTTTGGGGTAATGCTTTACCACGTGCTACAAACATGCCAGAAAACCAAACTCGGATATTGTTTATTTGTTTATCCTTTCTTGAATATTTCTTGAAACCTTGTGCTCAATCCAATAAAAAAATACAACAAAAAACAAAACAAACACATCTATTTTTCAGCCCTTTTAGTATGAAAGGACTGAACCACTTTCCCTGTCATACAGTAAACCCTCTTCACAAAATGGCATTACACCCGATAGGGTCCATAGGCTTCTATCTCACAGACTGATATGAAGTTAGTTAGGAAAGCCTTTTTATGACAATCCGGCTGGCCAATCTGTTCATGGCAGAGCCCTAACACGTGGCTGTTACGTATTGACCGGACCAGGAATCCCAGAGGTAGGTTTATATACATGGTCGTTTGTGTATTGTGTTACCAGGCTAACCTGCGAATCAGCTACAAATATATTTAATGCATATATATTATGTACATTTACATGCATAGATATAAACATAATATAGACATACACTAAGGCGCGCACACACATACACATACACCAGCTACAAATGTTTTATATATATGTTATATAGAGAATACTAAACTCGCTCGTGTTGTACGATTAAAAAACAGTGTCACAATGTAACACTTACATCTATATTCAAATGTCGGGTCACACATTGCACACGTCTACCGAGACTTTCAACAGCAAACCAACGCTCGTGTCTTATCATACTCCGCAACATCTCAAGATTTATACGAAATGGAACATCCATGGGACGTTTTGGATTGCAGAGTTCGTCAAAGGATCCCTATGCCACAAACACTACAGGAACTGTATTTGTCGTTACGGTATGAATGGCAAAACATTCCCCAGAACATTCCTCAAAACACCATTCAAAATCTGGTTGCATACCGGCCTCAATGGTGTCGTGGTTAGGCCATCGGTCAACAGGGTGGTAGAAACTGGGTTCAGATCCCAGTCGAGGCATGGGATTTGTAATCTAGATACCGACTCTAAAACCTGAGTGAGTGCCCGCAAGGCTCAGTGGGTAGGTGTAAACCACTTGCACCGACCAGTGATCCATAACTGGTTCAACTAAGGCCATGGTTTGTGCTATTCTGCCTGTGGGAAGAGCAAATAAAAGTTCTCTTGCTGCCAATAGGAGAAGAGTAGCGACAGTGGGTTTCTTCTCAAAATCTGTGTGGTCCTTAACCATATATCTGACGCCATATAACCGTAAATAAAATGTGTTGAGTGCGTCGTTAAATAACACATTCTTATATTAGTCTTAGATAGGAAACTCACTCTATTTTTCCATTAGTAGCTATAGGAATATTTTATATGCACCATCCCACATATAGGACAGCACACACCATATGGCCTTTCATATACCAGTCGTGATACATTTGAAGGAACGATAAATAGCCCAATAGGCCATCCGACGGGGATCCATCGTAGACTGACCGCACATCAAGCCAGTGATTTAACACTCGGCTACGTCTCGTCCTCATAGTCTAAACAAGGTCAATATAATTATACCAAGAGTTGGCGAAAGATGCACACTCCCTGCCCCACTGATAGATAGTACCTGTGACTTCTACCGTGAGGACTGTCCCGACATGGCTTTCATTTTATCAAGTTTACAAATTAAAACCCGTCCCACTCTAACACAGTATCGTCAGGACGTTATCAGTTAAGTGCATAAGTGTACGAGACATGGGGCGGGGTTGGTGGGGGTGAGGGGTCAACTACCCTTCTAATGTTAGAACAAACCCACAAATTCGTGCAAACATTATACAGATGTTCGTGCAAAATGTGCTAACCTAAGACCTTTTTACCGTGTATTTCCATTATCTGGAGTCGATACCACTATACCAAACAATGAAGACTGGAGTATACACTAGCCTGATTTTCTCTCTCGTTCAGACGGATCCGGCTTCTCAAGATCTGTATTTCAGCACAGCACTAAACCTTCAACGTCTATTGACTGTCAATCTAGGGGTTTCCTTGACAGGATGCAATTCATCTCGTCTCTACAAGGTATGCACCCTAACGGACTTAACGAGGCCACTCACGTGGACATGTAGATCGGGCACTTTTAAACTTTTAGACCTCCATTCAAATATGAATGTCGAAATTATTTTTCTTCTTTTTATATTATTAAATAGTCTGATCCTCTCTTCTTTCTCTTATTTATTTTTGGACTGTTCCAAATTATATTATATTCGACCCAGCAGTCAATTATTTTTATTCTTTTTTTTTAATTCTATTAACTTTTTAACTAATTGCTATTTTCAGAATTCTGCCCATTTTCAACTCTATAAGTTCCTTACAACATTTACGGTACACGTTGTGTTTGTGTCCCACCTTTGTTACCCACGTGTATGTTGTCTGCCATCTGTTTTTAAACAGACATTTACCCATTTCGAGTCCTAGTGTTAGCAAATTCAAATCAGTCAAAGACTAAAACTTTGATCTCCGCCATTTGCAATGACCTTCAAGTCGATATTTTCATAAACATGTCATATATGCTCAGGATAATTCGGAATGTTTTCAAATTACTTTCAAATCACTGCAAGTAAGACATGAACTCCAGTTGGCTGCTGTTAGATCCACACGTAATAGTGGAGATAATTTTAATTAGATTGACCTGCTTTACTAGATCCATACACTTCTATCTCGCATAGAGTGATGACTTCTCTTTGTGGATCTATGGGAGCTTTTTGAATCAGCACATAGGTACTCTCCGTGTAGGAAGGACAGGTGTAACCAACTGCCACGCCTTTCTTATACCGCTTCCACTGCCTGTAACACAGAATCTTCTCGTCCACCCACACGTACAGTTTGGGAACGTGATTTTCTAGAAAAGAAATATATAGATAGATAGATAGATAGATAGATAGAGATAGAGAGATAGATATATAAAGGGTACACGGGAAGAACCCACGATATCTCGGTTATGATTTGCACACTAGAAAAACATGTAAATCCACTTGGTTGTCCGAAGTAAAGAAGGCACTCAGACAACCAAGTGGATTTACATGGGAGAATTAAGCCAAAATATTGGAAGTATGTTTACATTATACGGACCTAGGGTGGGTGTTGCAGATAGTGTTGCGAATAACATCGACGTTGTCGATGTGCCAGAAATTTGCAGTGTTCCTTGAAGATGCTCAATAAGCTGTTGTTTTTTGTTTTCGTTTAATGACACCACTTGAGCACATTGGTTAATTAATCATTAGCTAATGCATGTCAAACGTTTGGTAATGCTGGCTTCATTCTCCTAATGCAGCAAAGGATCTTTTATATGCACTACCGCAGACAGGAAAGCACAGGAAAGTTATATCACGGCCTTTGTCCAGTTGTAGTGCACTGGTTGGAACGAGAAAAACCAAATCGGTTTAATGGATCCACTGAGATGTTTCTATCCTGCTACGCAGGCAACTAAAGCGAGCACTCAACCAACTGAGCTAAATCCCGCCTCTGGTAGCTGTCGGCTAAGACACACTGTACAGAAGCTCGTGGATTATTGCTATGGTGGAGTCCTTTCGGGCGTAGGCCTGTTAATTTGGAATCAGTCTCATTGATGAGACGTGATCGTCACCTGCCCCTGCAAGCTACTAGTTAGCCGCTGATGATTACACTGCCTTGCTGGTTGTCGTAGTGGTACGAGGATTTCTTCGCGGGCATCTTGAAGCACAACATAGCCCAGTGGTAAAGTGTTCACTTCATGCACGGTTGGTCTGAGATTGGCAGTGAGCTTGGTGTTCGCGGCTCTGGGTGTAGAACCACCGTGGGTAGAGGAGTGTCTGGCCTAGCAGCCAGTTTTGGTCCCACCCCACTTATCCACCTAACACCCACTCACCCCACCACCATCAACCTACCCCACTGTGCCGCCTCTGGCACTCCCTTCTCTGCCGTCTCCTGTTCATCCTGGTTGTTTCGTCCTGTACACGAGCATGAAAAAGATCTTGTTCCCACTCTACAACACGCGGAATTCAGTCAACTCGCCAAACAACTGGATCATCGCACTCATGGTAGTAGCGAGATCAATAGTGCATCCTGAAACTTCGATCTTCGCGGCTGTTAAGTCAAGCATGAAGTCTCAGTGATGCATACAGGACGTAGGCTGCTGTTGCGAGTCAGGCAGGGAATGGTCATCCAAGTCCAAGTCCAAGTCCTAAAGGTTTTACGTACACGTTCAGAGCAAGCTGTTGTAGCGTATGCCTATCACAGTCGCAGGGACCAGCCTTGGCCGAATCCCTCCGTCTGTGACAGGAAAGGTGTGGGGGAGGGGTAAGAAGGGACCACCTGCGCTATCAGGTTCAAGAGAGAACCAGTAGCCCAATCAACTTGGTGGCAGGTGGTAGGTATGGGTGCTATGGAAGTTGATACCCTGATGGGTAGGTCCGAAATGGTTTGAGTGCGCAAGTTAACTGAAGGAATTTTGGCGCAATTTTGATGGTCGTTCTAAATAAAACAGGAGTGAGAGCTATATTTTGTTCATTAGTAGTCCGAAAAGAGCTCTTTCTTATGACCGCCTTGCTGTAGTGGGGTGTTTCCCTAGGTTGCCCATAGGGTCCTTAAAAGGACCTGATCTCCTATGATCGTGGCATGACAACCTAGGAGAAACTTGAGCAATTATTAGTCCGGACGAGGTATTTGGCGTGCGATGGTTGAGCCATGTTTGTTGTAGGAGTCCGTTGGTCTGGTGGTGATGACTTGAGGTGTTCGAGATGGTGTCCGCCAGCAGCAAGGAAAGTAAATTTTGGGGGGTTTGGGTGGAGTTGACCGATTTTCTTGTGCTCAGTCCCCTCCGGTGCAGTGCAGTGTGTATACCCGGAGCCGATTTTTTGGTTCCTTATTAGGGTATGTGCTGGGCCATTATTTGTTTTGTGGTGTGCACATGTATTTTGTCGGTGTTCCCTACTTGATTAGGTTGTACTTATTGCCCTAAATCCTTATTCTGATGTATATCCAACAGCTCGTAAGCCAACCAATCCCCTCTGTTCCTGAAAGTACAGTGGTATATCCTGGAAGTGAGGGGATGTTATCTACTCTATCTAGCTAAGTTTAAAGGTTAATACCTTGTAGTATG
>JAECMU010187229.1:0-12091 GCA_016106625.1 Dracogyra subfuscus
TCAAAAATAAATAAGAGAAAGAAGAAAGGATCGAACTATTTAATGATTTCGAAAAAACAGGTACATTTTGAACGAAATTAATAATACAAACATGACGACATACCTGTAGGTTTCATAAAGGCAGCTGACAAAAACACTTGATAGCGATAACACTCATGTTTAGTAAAGCGAGCTATACCAGGGTTGAACATTAGCAGTCGCCCGGGCCTTTAATGGCTACGGGCGACAAAGAATTTTAGAAAGGTAGTCCGTTGGGCGACCATCGATTTTAGGGTCTGGCGAGTACGGTACCAGTTAAGAATGAAAGACACTGAAACTGAATTGAATGTGACAAAACACATCGCGTCTGTGTTGGCGCGAACTACATCAGCAGAAGACATCGGATGAGACTCGGCTTCTGTGGTTTTTGGGCTGGGTCTTTCTGTAAATTGAGTTCAAAACGAATCGAAGAGATTGCATATATTGTTTTAAATCTGGAAGTCGTTGGTTTATTACAATGGCCTGGAACGCCATCATTATCTAGTAGAGCTACTATCTGACAACTGTTATTCAACGCTATGGTAAAAAGGAACCATATTTAATTAGCTCACATTAGTCTATGACAAAATCAAAATCTATCTTGTAGTTTTAACTCACACTTAAAGGGATATTCCTGAGTTTGCTGCAATGTTTTAAGATGTTAAGGATTAATACACTATTTATACGATTAATCATACATATTAAACATATTTTCTTGTTTAGAATATTAGTGGATGTATATAAAACGTGTTTCTGATCGTTTTAATATTTGTGCTAGGTGAATTTTAATTTTATTTCCTAAATAATATGTTTTCGTACGTACGAAAGTATTTGGAGACAAAATCCAGTTTGGGTTTCTTACAAATATTAAGACGACCTGAAACACATTGAATATACAGACACTGATATTCTAAACAAGAAAATATATTTAATATGAAAGTTTAATCGTAAAAAATATTTTATTAGTAGGAAACATCTTACAAAGCAGCAAACTCGGGAATGTTCCTTTAATATAACAACAGCACATGCGCACTGATAAAAATAGTAATTACATTTTCAGTTACTACTGGGCTTATTCCAAAGGTCAGTTAATTGATTGTCGTTATCGATATTGTTTTAAGTTTAAGTTTGCATGAAATAAGAACAGATTAGATTTAAAGTGACACCTAGACTTATATAATGACATAACCATCCAAATATTACTGTAATAAACAAAAAGTAAGTTTTTATGCTTTGTAATTTGTTATTTTTATTATTATTTTTTGTCACAATTTTTTTTTTTCGATATTTATTTTATTAGCATTTACAATATCAAAATTAAACGTGTGCGTGTTTCGTCTGTAGGACTGCCACTCCCAGGAAATGTCATCCCTCTTGCATCGCCATAAATGTATTTCATCCCTCTGGCATCGCCACAAAGAAGACTGCCACTCTAGTTTATATACTTCAACACACGCTGTTCTAACTTTATTCTCTTTGTACTGCGTGTTTTTATATGAATTTTAATTTTATTCATAATGAATTTACATGCCAATTCATCGGCTTCCTTTTGAAGTAAACGGTCTATACACCATGAACACATGTATATTGTTCAATTTGAATTTGGCTGTGCAGTTAAATTTGAATGTGAAAATTGGAGGACTAGTTGAATTTAAGAAGGGCCAGTAAGATTTGTTTTTCAACTAGCCCTGCTTGCGACCATGGTTTTCATGTTAATGTTCAACTCTGCTACACATGTAGGTGAAGTATTATTTTACAACTGTAATGCTATACAGTGAGGCGAGCATGTAAAAGTTGAGTTTTTTGGTTGTTGATAACCGTTGCTTTAAAAAACAGAAAAGACAAGCATTAAAGGAACATTCCTGAGTTTGCTGCAATGTTTTAAGATGTTATCGACTAATAAAATATTTTTACGATTAAACTTGCATAGGAAATATATTTTCTTGTTTAGAATTTTAGTGGCTGTATAATAAACGTGTTTCTAGTCGTTCTAATATTTGTACTAGGTTAAATTTCATTTTATTTCCTAACTTTGTATTATTTTTTCGTACGTACGAAATTATTTGAAGACAAAATCCAGTCTTGGCCTCTTACAAATATTGAGATGACCAGAAACACATTGAATATACAGACACTAATATTCTATACCAGAAAACATATTTTATATGTAAGTTTAATCGTAGAAATATTGTATTAGTCGGAAACATCTTACTGTGCATCAAACTCAGGAATGTCCCTTTAACAAACAAAAAAGACAAGTATTAATTCCTATGAATTATAATAATAGGTGGTCATGTCGATGTTTAAAATTGTCTTTTGGGGATATTGTAGCAAAAGTGATTGGTTTCTTTTGTTCCATACCTCTATTAGGGACTACTTTTTATCCTAGTTTTTCTTTCTTCTTTTTTTAACTTCTATCTAGGTTGGTTTGTGTGGGTTGTTTTTATTTATCCCATTCTCACCCGTTTTATTCCTGTCGCCAAACATATGAACAAATAACAAGGGGACTTAATGAAAACTAATATTTTTTTCAAATAATATTGTCAGAGTTATTTCCCTTTGTCTCTTCGTCGACAGCAGATTTTACTTTCCCAAATAGGATCATATTCCATGGTCTTCAGCTGGCCTGTTGATGGGGGAGGGGGAGGGGGGAAGTGAAGACAACATCAAAACATATATCCTTTAATACACTAGCATCGCCTAATTCAGAAAGCTTTCTTAAAAACAACACCGCATCGTCCTTGCAAATATTTAAGCATTGCAAAGTTGAGGGGTTTTGTAATTAAAATAGTAATTAAATATATATTTTTTTTAATTAAATTTATTTTCGTGCTTATATCCAATTAAGGTTCAAGCACACACCTCAGCTATATGTGCTGTCTGCCCAGGACAGTGGGTTAGTTGTTAGAGAGTTGTGGGTGGTAGCCGGTACCGGGCTGCGAACTCTGTACCTACCAGCCGTATGTCCGATGGCTTAACCACGACACACGACTATTATAGACTATTTGTCACAATTACAAATATTTATGAAAAAAAAATATGAGCAGATGAATTTAGCGTAAAATTCAGAATTGGAAAAGAAAAACAACTTTCTTTAATGTTTTAGTTGAATAACATTTTGCATCTCTTACTTTGGGAGGGACGTAGTCCAGTCGTAAAGCGCTAGCTTGATGCGCGGTCAGTTTGGGACCAATTCCCGTCAGTGAACCCATTATTCCAATGCATCATGAATTGTATATCAACGGTCCTGGTATTTGCTATCTGTGAGATGGTGCATATAAACAGGGTTTAAAATTAACGTTAAAGCCATGGTTGTCAGCAGCGCTAGTTCAAGAAAAATCTTTCTGGCCTTCTCAAATTTAACTAACCTTCCAATTAGCCTGCCATTTATCACATTCAAATTTAACTGCACAGCCAAATTCAAAACTAGAATGTTCTATGTTGAATAACAACGATGTGTTCATCGTATATAGTCCGTTTGTTTCAACAGGAAACCTGTGAATTGGCATGTACCTTCATAATGAATAAAGTTATAATTCATATACAAACATGTTATTAAGTTTGAAACCAATAACAACTCAAATAATACTCTTTGACAAAAGAATCAAATATAAATAAATGTTTCTTTACAAATTACCATTAAATTATACATATTAAATCTCATTTTTTAATACAGGGGTGAAGACAAAATGCTAGAAAAGTTAAGGTATGCAGCTGGACTTGCACTGTCTGAAGTAAAACAAAAACAAAACGAACAAAACAAAAACATGCAGTACAAAGAGAATAAAGGTAGAAGTGCACGTGCTTTAGTATATAAACTAGTTTTGGTGGCAGTCCTCTTTGTGGCGGTGCAAGAGGGATAAAATAAACAAATGCCGATACAAGAGGGTTTCCTGTAAAGGATTTCTTCGAGAGTGGCGGTCTTCCTATAGACGAAGCACGCACACGTGTGCGTTTAATATTGATATTTAAATGCTACAGTAGTACTACTAATAAAATAAATATTGAAATAAATTAAATCTGTGAAAAAAGCAAAAACATTTTACCAAAATAGATGTTGTATCACATTACAAAGCATAAAAATGTACTTATTGTTTCTTACAGTAATAGAATGGAAATGTTTTATTTACCGACACATTCCACACATTTTAATTACGGTTATATGGCATCGGACATATGGTTAAGGACAACACGGATAATGAGAGGAGAAACCCTCTGTTTCCAGTTAGTGGGCTACTCTTTTCATTAGCAGCAACGGATCTTTTATATGCACCATACCACAGAGGATAGTAAATGCCACAGCCTTTGATATACCAGTCGTGGTGTACTCGCTGGAACGAGAAATATCCCAATAGGCCCACCGACGGGGATCCACCCCAGAACGACCGCGCATCAAGCGAGCGCTGTACCACGGACCTACGTTCCACAGAAGCCAAAATGGACGTTGCCAGTTTTGATCATTCCTCAAAATATTCCTTACCCTTTAAATCTATACCTTCTTACCCACCGACATCATCCACAACATGACCGGCCTCGGTGGCGTCGTGGTTAGGACATCGATCTACAGGCTGGTAGGTACTGGGTTCGGTTCCCAGTCGTGTTATGGGATTTTTAATCCAGATACAGACTCCAAATTCGGTTCAGTGGGTAGGTGTAAACCACTTGCACCGACCAGTCATCCATAACTGGTTCAACAAAGGCCATGGTTTGTGCTATCCTGCCTGTGGGAAACGTTAAAAAAAAATGGTGCATATAAAAAATCCCTTGTTGCTAATCGGAAAGTAGCCCATGAAGTGGCAACAGCTGGTTTCGTCTCAAAATCTGTGTGGTCCTTAACCATATGCCCGACACCATATAACCGTCAATAAAATGTGTTGAGAGCGTCGTTAATAAAAATAAAATTCTTTCATTGCATCCACAACATCCTGGCTGCGAGTGTGATAAAAACAAGCCCGAGACATTCATATTTTTCAATACTTTAATACTGACATGATACGTAATCCGGGCAGACCAGTGCCCGGCCTTGCATCACACATAAATCAATGACGTATATCTACAATTATTCCATCCATCTAACAATGAAGTACAGTACAATACTGGTTACATACACGTATATAGAACGCTAATGAGTAATGGTAAAATCATCAGCTAGAATTTTGAAAAATCTACATCAACATAATTGGGATGATTCTTTACACAGTGGAACCGGACACCCACCGAAACCAAGTTAAAAAGTCTGGTTTTAACAGGTAACCGGTTAAGACAGGTTCTGTTCTGTACTGATATTTACTAGGGAAAATTGTGGTTTATTGAGAACCTGGTTTTGAGAGGTTATAATTAACCAAAAAGTTTTAATAAAATCATTCCAGACTAGTGCTGACATGTCCGTTATCATGTATGATGCAGAATTTAGATTTTCTTCAAAAATGTATTCTAAATTTCATAACACATTATTTCTGAGAAAGAAAAAAATGTGTTATCCAAAATGAGGACTTGAGCTTTCCATTTTGATTGAAGACATCAACATTTTACTGGTTTCTCCTACATTAAGAAAGATGTCATATAAAAACAAACTAAACTTTACTCATATTTTTTTATATCTCTTGACAAGTTAAATTTCATATATAAAAGAACAAAATATACTCACTTTACTATTTTAAAAAAATAATTAAGAGGCAGTATAAATGATGGATAAAATGTAGTGTCCTCCAAAACAATTAAACAATTTTTTTTTTTTTTTTTTAAATTGAGTTAGCATACAAGTTTTTGTTTCTAGAATACCTTAAAAAAAAAAAAGACTCAAGATCTTAACTGTGTATTTAGTATTTTATGAACAAATTTGTTCAAACACTTTAAATCTAGACTTTAAATTGGGTCAGGATTGTATGTAGGTGTTAGTTTGGAAGGAGTTGGGAGAGTGTTTTACCATGAGGGTTGATTCAGCCATGATGGAAATAATAAAATTTGTGCCAGTGTTTTTGTTAAATGAGGTTCTGTATTAAGTTTTGCCTTTCAGAAATGATTAAATATCAAAAAGCTGAATGATGTACATAACAAAATCATGCCCTATTTACAGTAAGTCATAAATGCTTATATACGGTCAAATGTTAAATCAGATTTGTCAAGCTTCATGATGATACATTATATTAATATGACAATAGTTCATGGAAACAACATGATTAGATGGGTAAAACCCTCACCCAGCCAATACTAAAACAAATAAAATAACAATATTAATAATATTTTTTAAAATCCACTTTTTTTTTAGCATTGGAGAATAATAATATTTAAACTGATATGTTACTTGTTAATGTGAGCCATTAGTCATAATATCACCAGGCACGCCCTCACATGGAACCCACACAGCAGAAGAAAAAGAGGCCACCCAGCGAATGGACCTCCAGGATGACACCAAGAAGACAGGATACACCTGGAGGCAGCTGAAAACCAGAGCCCAGGACAGACAACTCTGGAAAACTGTAGTCAATGGCCTATGCCCCAGAAGGGACGACTGGCATAATTTAGTAATGTGAGCCATGGTCTGTATCGAAAGATTATATTGGCCAAATTGAAAAAATAATAATTTAGACTATACTTCATTTTAATTACTTCCATGTTTATAAGTAAGGTTCAAGCAAGCTGTCCTGGGCACACAGCTCCAAGCTATATCCAGGATACTGTTATCTACCCTTTTACAAAGATATCTTTGTACACACGTTCAGAACTACACACTGTTGAGGCAGTGTTTCAATAAAGTACTGCAAGAAAGAAAAAAAATTCAATACAAACAACAATACTGTTATTTTTACATACAACATATGTATTTTTAAAAATGTAAATACTTTCAAAAAATTATGGTTGACATTTGTAACTTAAAATGGTTAACTACACATATTTTAAAAATTATTTTGCATGGCAATAAATTAAAGTATTAAACTTATCAACCGTTAATAATGAAAATGGGCCTATAAATGTGCATAAAATTTGACTATCATATTTGTGTACTTATTTTCCTCTATAATAGTATTGAAAAAGTACAATATGACATTCAAATATTTACACAATCATATACCGCGTAGTCCGATTTGAAACATTTTTGTAAATCACAGAATGGTAAATCCTATATCGACTTCCAGAAATATTGTAACAAAGGACTCGGTTAACTTAAAGGTGCTATATCATAGTTACAACTGCCATGTTTAAGAATTTTTACATTTATTTGTTATATTAAATAATTACAAATTAACAGATTCTATACATATAATCATTGCATAAATAACCAAGGAATATAAAAATTGTAATGCTCTTAAATGCTGTGTAAACCGTCGCATTCAGGATGACTAGATTCCCGTCTTGTTATGTCATAACAATTGTTTTCAAATCCGCTAATCCACAAAATCGGCCAAAATGACTGGACAGGACCATCGTGGATTAATCCACAAAATCAGCCAAAATGACTGGACAGGACCATCGTGGATTGATGAGTTGCACAAAGGCAACAAACTTTCCAGCAATATTCGCCTGGAATAATGTTACAGAGTATTCGCCTCACACCCAATTCTGTCAGCCGTTTACCAACAATTTTCCATTTTGTTTTTTCTACTAGTAAATTAAATGATTTACTTGTAAAAATCTCATTGGTTTATAGTCAAAGGAATAATACATTTCGAAGGAAAAGTTACTAAATAATTATGTAACCTTGAGATAGCACCTTTAAGAACTAAAAAGTATCCACTTCCATTACTTAATTAAGCAACAGAATGGAACAAAAAAATTAATGTTTGTTTTGTTTAACGACACCACTAGAGAACATTGATTAATTAATTGTTGGCTATTGGGTGTCAAACATTTGGTCATTCTGACAACTAGTCTGCGTGGGAAATCTGCTACATTTTCCCATCAACAGGCAGGGATTTTTATACATGTTCCCTCAGACATAACAGCACTCTGCAGCCTATGATATACCACTATAGTGCAATGGTTGGGATGGGGGTAAAATAATCAGACGAAGGGTTCACTGAGGGAGTTTGATCCTTCAATCCAAGCACCTTGGGCATGTGCTCTACCAACTAAGCTAGACTCTGCTCTTGCAGACTGAAACATAATGGGACAAAAATTTAGAAGAAAAAATTAAAGGGACATACCCTAGTTTTTAAACACTAAGACATAGTTTTGACTATTAGAAGCATTTTTTGATAACTGAAATCATAGTTTACTTAAATTTTATTGTTTGAAGTATCCATTTCCGTACATTCGAAGTGTTTTTGGTCATCCTGATGTTTTTTAATATCACAAAATGTATTTCTAATATTTTTAAAAAGGCATGTGCCTCTGAGAAGTAACAGTTATGTAGTCAAGTTTTATTCTATTTTAGAGGGTATTTCACCATTTCAAAGTCAAAGACTCAGCTGTAACTTTATAAAAATGTGTTACAGGTTTGTAAATTAAACTAAACTTAATGTTAATTTTTATTAACTGAAACTAGGGTATGTCCCTTTAAAGTCTTGAAACGTTGGGAATTACTGTAAATATTTCACCAAATAAGAGGACAATAAACTGTTTTATGGTTGTACTAAAATGCAGACTTTTGTTAAAATCTAGAAAATGTTCATCTCCGAGGCTGGCTATTTAATTTCTTACATACAAATTATTAATCATGCGTGATGATATTCACAAGTATTCGAATGATGGTAAGACAATGAAACCACTCTAAAGCAGACACTCATGGGGCCCCGAGTAAAAGGTCTGGACCCAATTTTACAAAACATAGTACGCCTAGTTTTGCACATAAACGTAAATCTACGACTAAAACACAATTCTTATTATCTGTTATAGTACAACAACTATAGTGTAAAATATAAATATTTCAGTTTCTTTTGTCTTTAAAATGCTTCATCTTCTGTAGTGAAGTAATTTTCTGCATGAAATAAATGCCAAAAACATATAACTGTATGACCGGTATAACAATCAGTCGTAGACAGTGACGTAAACTTGCGATGTTTTGTGAAATAGGCCCCTGGTTTTATGAGAAATTCCAGTTTTACAGAGAGTCCGGTTGTGAGGGGTTTCGTTGTATGTCTAAAATGTTCTAAACACTACACACAGGATGCGTTGTTTACAATAGAAATGCAGAATGGATGCATTAGCCTAGAGAACAACAGACACTAACAAGCACATCATACTTGGCAAGCCTTACAAATAACGACAGATACCATTTAGTTATTTGAATCAATTACACAATTCGTTTTGGTAAAACACTTGACAAATATATACTGCATAAACATTTGAATTACAATTATGAATTTCATTCAACAAAAAGCATGATTTTGTCCGGTGGTAATGTATGTGCCCTATATGTGACCATTCATAAAAGGCCAAATCTCATGAATAGATGACTGTTTTAACTTTCATACCAAATAGTCTCTCCTATTCTGTCACTGGGAAATTATGCTTTAAAAAAAGAAAAGAAAAAAAAGAACAGGGATCGAAATACTGCAGTTCCGAGACTTTTTTGCCAGTCAACATCATCAAGGACAAACATATATTTTTGCCTGCTGCCCCATAGGACCTGGAATTATTTTGTCTTTATACTTTACAATCATATCTGAACAAGAAGGTTTGGATTTGGTCCAGTAAAATTTGTAGCTTACTGGACCGAATGTCTGGAAGAAATATCAGAACATTTTGACCCCTGAAGAAGAAAAAAGTAGCATATGTGACTGCTTCCTTTTCAAATTTTGATTCATGTACTAAAATTTCTGTTTCTTTTCTGACTTGAAGTGTCAGTGAAGAAATCATTTCAATCGAAAATCTTACTCTAATTTCTTTTCAGCAAAGAGCTAAATTAGGTAAATACTTTGGTTTTTACTGACAACATAATAAAATCCATAGTCAATTAGAACAGGGCTTCATTAAATTGAAATAATTAGTGCCCAATCCTCGTTATGCTATAGTACAATATATTACATATTTTCTAAACAAAATCAGGTGATTTATAAAAAGCAAGAAAAATATGATCAAGACTTTCACTATCCATAGTGAGTACATTCAAATCTGGAAGACCCTTATCATGTGAATACAATCCATACTCAAACGCCAGTCACTGAAACAACATGTTAGTGTGAAGTGTCATGGGTTTGATATTAGTTGATGAATGGCTGATAACACAATAAGCAATGAATCAATAATCAAGCATATGAGAATATAGATGTTGAAACTAGTTGCGACCGTTAAGATTTATAAGGTAATATGGTTGTACTTGTAGATGCATTTTACTACCTATTATACAATTTATTTTTTACATGTGTTATGATACTACCTATTATCATACATAAACAAGGAAACAATGGAGTGAAACAAGGAAACAATGGCATGAAACAAAACCACTATAAACAACACCGTCTATATTCACAATGATACTACTTGATAAAAGACCAAACTTGAATACCATTTGCTGTAACATGACCATGAAAAACCCCAAACATAATAAACCAAAATTGCTTTATTTAGTATAAAATAAATATAAAAATGAAAAATGGAAATGAAATGAATTACCCACTGATCCATACGTATGAGAGGGGATGGTGAAATTACAGCAAACCGTACCTTCATTTTAAGGATGATCTTTCTACACAATATTGTAACATTAATAATAATAATAAAAAAATAATCATGATAATAAAATGAAATAAAGAAGGTGCAAGTTCAGCAAAATGTCATTATCTCCAACTTTAATAAGTGAATGCATCTTGAATTATTTACTTTTGAAACCTGACACAATAAAACTATTATCTCTGGTCAGCGTGCATCAATATTCTGGAGTATTCAATCGATTTTTACCAGGTTTTTCTTACTATGATGTAAAACCGCATTTGGAGCCAAAATGCCATCACAAATGAACTAGGACTGCATTCTGATTTCAATTTAAATATGGCCCCCCTTTAGTTCGGAATCAAATATACCCACCTTTTCTGTGCAATCCATGTTTTTTTTTTTTTAAAGAAGTGAAAATTTAAGAGAAAAAAAAGCATTAATTATGCAACTTTGGTCTGACCAGAGACTACCTTTTTTGGGAGGGGGGGGGTGGGGGTGGGAGGGAGCCTTAATTAAATAAAAATCAGATGTTGTGAAACAAATGCACAAATATGATAGACTTAGTTCCTTTAAGTTAAAGATAATGAGGTTTGTAACTTTTAGCCATGTCCTGCCTTTAAAAACATAATAAAAAATTTTAAATAAATAAAACAACATAATATCCTTCCCCGAGTGCGTATTAACATAAGTAAAATCTACTCAAAAGACCTCATATAACTATCTGAAATCTAACACAGTAATACGTTAACCTATATTAAGCCACCACCTGAATCAAGAGGCCATTTTCTTTTTGTTATTCTCTACACCTGGGTAGTTGCTTAATACTGACTGATCTGTGCAAATACCTCATTTTATGTTCAAGCAAATACAACAAGCACAAACTGTTACTGGCCTTAATATGTAGTTTAAACTAGATCAATGAACTATTAGCGACATTACAATTTAGCACAGTCCACTAAATTATAGTCCTATTTACATACTGAACAACAAAACAAATGTGAATATTTATTTACTTTCCTTTACTTTCAACTTTCACTAGGCACATACCAAAAATATGTCATGATAAACAATTTGCATACATCTTAAATCTGTGTGTAACGTGATTAATGAGACTATGCAGTCTGGGTGTTCCATACGTCACCATAGCGATGCAGGTCTACAGTTAGATCAGTCATCATAGCGATGCAGGTATACAGTTAGATCAGTCATCATAGCGATGCAAGTCTACAGTTAGATCAGTCATCAAAGCGATGCAGGTCTACAGTTAGATCAGTCATCATAGCGATGCAAGTCTACAGTTAGATCAGTCATCAAAGCGATGCAGGTCTACAGTTAGATCAGTCACCATAGTGATGCAGGTCTACAGTTAGATCAGTCACCATAGCGATGCAGGTCTACAGTTAGATCAGTCACCATAGTGATGCAGGTCTACAGTTAGATCAGTCATCATAGCGATGCAGGTCTACAGTTAGATCAGTCA
>JAECMU010187232.1:0-11057 GCA_016106625.1 Dracogyra subfuscus
TAACAGGGGACAACATTTTAAAATCTTAGGTTAAAACAATGGAAATAGTGTGCCTTAACGTGGTATGATGTATACTATATGTAGTCAAAGTATGTCTAATATATCTCTTGATATGAAGTATGATGTATACGGTATGTAGTCAGAGCATGTCTATTTGACATGTGTGTAGTCAAACAGAACAAAGGCTTACTGGAAATACTGTATACAATGTATACAATGTAGTAAAAGAAAGTGTATTTGCTCTATGTAATATGGGCATAACACAATGTATAAGATATATAGTCAAAGCATGTCTATTTCATTTATATAATATGGGCATAATAACAAAGAATGTCTATGATATGTAGTATAAGAATGTCTATTTGATCTACACAAAACAATGTATATGATATGTAGTCAAAGCATGTCTATTTAATATACATGATATGTGTATAATCTGATATGAACGATATTTATTCAGAGCATGTCTATTTGTTATACGTGATATGTATATAGTCTGATATGAACGATATGTAGTTAGACCATGTTTATTAAATATACATGATATGAGTGTAGTCTGGTACGAATGATATGTAGTCAGACCATGTCTATTTGATATACATGATACGAGTGTAGTCTGGTATGAACGATATGTTCTTGTCATGACATAGCACCACTATGGAGCACCAGCATGAGTTATAATTAGTATTCTAAAGGAATTAATTACAGGTAAATGAGAATGATATCTATCACAACAAAAACAATTGGGATTGTTAGCAACAGGTGTGATAAATGCAATCAACTACATTCAACATGCTCATGACATGTGGTAAAAAACAAACCATTGGACATAAGGCTGGTAGGCACAGGGTTCGGAGCCCGTTACTGACTCTCACACAAAGTTTTAACGACTGTGAGTAGGTGTAAGGTCAATGTACCCTCTTCTCTCTCACTAACCAGTAACCAATTAACAACTAACCCACTGTCCTGGACAAACAGCCCAGATAGCTGAGACGTTTGCCCAGGACGGCATGCTTGGACCTTAATTGGATATAAGCACGAAAATAAGTTGAAGTGAATAAATCGTAAACAAAATTTCATTTGTCTACTGTCCAATGAATTAATTGTGATATTCAAAAGAAAATGTGTATAGTATGTATAATTAGACATTAATTCACAGCAATAATTTCAACCCATAATCTAGATAATTATCTCCCCATATAGAAGAATGTTTACTTGATTGACAATGAAAATATTACAAAACTTTGCAAAAATAAATGTGTGTAATATATTTAACTACATATTAATCGATAGCTGTCGTATTAAATCTCAAAATTTCAATAATTATCTCCCCTTATTGAAGAATGTACGTTTACTGTACGAGCGATTAAAAACAGTATAAAACTTTGCAAAAATAAATGTGTGTAATATATTTAACTAGATATTAATTCATAGCAGTCGTATTCAATCTCAAAATCTCAAAAATTATCTCCCCTTATTGAAGAATGTTTGTACGTTTACTGTATGGGCAATTAAAAACAGTATAAAACTTTGCAAAAATAAATGTGCATAATATATTTAACTAGATATTAATTCATAGCTGTTGTATTAAATCTCAAAATCTCAATAATTATCTCCCCTTATTGAAGAATGTATGTTTACTGTATGGGCATTAAAAACAGTATAAAACTTTGCAAAAATAAATGTGCTTAATATATTTAACTAGATATTAATTCATAGCAGTCGTATTCAATCTCAAAATCTCAATAATTATCTCCCCTTATTGTAGAATGTCTGTACATTTACTGTATCGGCAATTAAAAACAGTATAAAATTACTGGGTTTTTTTTTATCTCTATCTACATATAATATATACACATAATATATATGTATACACTTTCTGATATACCTACCTAACTAGATTAAACTAAAAACATACTAGATTAACATATATTGTATTACACTATTAAAAGTTACTGCCCTAACAATTTAGTCATTAGAAACACAACCTATCATTTGTTAATTCAAGCTATTACACATACAACCTAAATACACGGTGCATATTTTTGTTGTTGATAAAACAACAGAAATTCTACATCTCTTTGAATCCCTTCATATTTGGTACCTTTGCCAGGAAACTTGGATGTTGTGTTTTAAACAAATATGCTTTAATGTTCAATAGTTGTAAAAAAATTGCAATGGCCAATTATTCCATCACTGACACCAATAATGATATAGGGTAGCCAGTATAACAGGCTAACTGCTGACAAAATTCCAAAAACACCAAGCTGACCATTAACCACACAATAATTTAAAAAAGAAAAAAGAAGAAAACCCTATCCAAGGTTTAAGTTAGACAAAAAATGATGTTAATATTTAGCAATTTATTTTGGAAAAAACCCAGCTTTGTTTATTATAATACCATTGAATTCAATGAAGTAAGGATTCATTAGACAAGCTCTTTGGTCAGTTAATGAGGTAAATAGTATGGTACTTTAAACCATGTTTGGATAGTTTGTAAACGACACCTTGAACAAGGTACATACACAATTTGGAATGCAAAATTTGTGCACTTTTTATGCACTCTTCACTGTAAAATTAGTTTTCAGGGGCTTTAGCATGCACCGTATTTAGTTGGCAACACTTGGCTGAATATTGTTTTTCTTATCTGCAATAAAATGACGGTGACTGCTAAAAACCGACAATAATACCTCCCAACTGACAAATTTTGAAATTACTAGAAAATAAACTTGAGGAAGGTAAATTTTAATATTTATCCACGAAAATATGCAATTCAAGTACATTACAAAAATATTTTCTGAAATTCAAACTTTTCATGGGTTCTGACACATTCAAGGGCTTTTCATTATGACCTCTCAAATACAGTCACTTTTTAAATCTGAATTAACCCTGTTAAACCTTATCTGTTAGCTCTACAGGAAACTGATACCCATTTAAACATAAAAGCTGGACATAACCACTAAAAATCTGAAAACTCTATTTAAAGGTCATTTTACAGCATTTCTGATCAAACTGTAATAGTTGTGAAAATTATTTTATTGAAAACAAAAACGCTGAAATCAACATTTAAATTTTTTGTTCTTCAAATATGCATCCCTAGCACGAAGTATTAATAAATATTGGAGTGATACTCTCAAATAACTAACATATTGTTTCTATTGATAAGACAAATTTAAAAAAAAAAAAAAATCCTTCACCATCTTGATGTGGGAAGATTAAAAAATATATAAATCAACAACCGACACAAAACATGTTGAGGATTGACAACACACACGGGGAGTTTTTCTCCACCAGGGGGTGCATGCATCGCTGATGGAGGTAGAATTAGGTCGAACCTGTAAGGGACTGCTGATCTTGCGTCGGGGAACTGCGTCGGTGCGTCAGTTTGCCGATGGTGAGATGTACAACGTCCTGCGTTGACTTGAGTGCGGCGACCGCTTGCTCGTGAGTGACATGCTCAAGGCTGATGTCGTTCACCTAAAAAATAGAACAGATTATACCTTAATTTATTACATAAAATGATATCCAAGGTTGTCATAGCCGGAGATGATAGTGGGGATAAACTCCCACTGCCTATAAAATGTTCCAAATAGCCTCTGAAAATAGTCCAGCTTAGCCCAGTGGAACCGTTTCTACTGACAGGAGAAGGGGCAGAGGCAGATAAATGGCGCCCAAAAAACCAGTCACTAAATTTTGGATAGATAGGACTCACCAGCCCTGGAAGGCGGCTCATCTAGGGGAAGGATAACCGTGATTTCAAACATCCAACAACCCAGTTATGAGTTCAATAGCATCTTTGTCCCAACGGCAGACCAGGCAGAAGAGGAGAAGCGAAATGCCCAATGGCTGTGAAGGCAGAAGAGGGCAGAAGTATGGGTAGGGACAACTCATCATCCTTGGCCGGCAATCCCACCTCAGAGAAGGACACTCTAATCAAAACCACAATCTACCCCGAAGAGAGAACATATCGATTGAGGGCAGTTTCGTAAAGGAGAAAACCAGATATAATATATATGCAGTCCCACCCACTATGGCCATACAGATGGAAGGAAGGAAGGAAATATTTTATTTGACACATTAAACACATTTTATTTATAGTTATATGGCGTCGCACATATGGTTAAGGACCCCACAGATACTGAGAGAGGAAACCCGCTGTCGCCACTTCATGGACTACTCTTTTCAATTAGCAGCAAGGGATCTTTTATATACACCATCCTACAGAAAGGATAATACATACCACAGCCTTTGATATACCAGTTGTGGTGCACTGGCTGGAGCGAGAAATAGCCCAATGGGCCCACCAATGAGGATTGATCTCAGACTGACCGCGCATCAAGCGAATACATTACCACTGGGCTACATCCCACCCCCAATACAGATGGATATACGACGGTATGGTGCTCGACCCATGACTCGACAGGTGGTGACCGCGACAGACCTCCAGCCTTGAAGGGGTCCAACCACAACTACTGGTGAAGTAAGTCGAGAAATAAATAAAAAGTGGAACTATGACAATGCCTAAAACAGATGTCTCATTTATTACTTTAAAAAATTTTGACTTAAAAGTTTAACAAGAAATGGTGTTAATTCAAAATGTTATTACCGTAATTAATATAAATGGTAAATACAATCAAATGTAGCAGTTGAACAGACAAGGACTGGTATGTGGAAGTGGACACAACACAACGTATGTTGAAAGATAACAGCTGGTATAGCAGGAAAATAATTCAGTGGAAAAGGAATTAATATTTTTTTAAATTTATGATTAAATAGTATTAATTAAATGCCTGTTGAATGTGATCAAAAAACATTCTACCACTTCTGTTGCTATCATGTTTTTATACCACATACTGTTGACTGTATTGGACTGTACTGCTGCAGGAAAAAAGTTCAACCTATCTCCTGTAATAATAAATTATAAATAAAATCCAGCTGTGAAGTTCAGCAAACTGGTGGAAATGTTTTATCCATGTTGACAAGTCAATGCAGCTGTGTTTAAACTAGACACCGTGCTATAAAGAGTTAATCTACAGCAACCGGCCTCGGTGGCGTCATGGTTCAGCCATCGGACATAAGGCTGGTAGGTACAGGGTTCGCAGCCTGGTATCGACTCCCACTCAGAGTGAGATTTAACGACTCAGTGGGTAGGTATAAGGCCACTATACAGTCTCTTTTCTTTCACTAATCACTAACAATTAACAAGACAGCCCAGATAGCTTAGGTGTGTGCCCAGGATAGCGTGCTTGAACCTTAATTGGATATAAGCACGGAAATAAGTTAAAATGAATAAGCCTACAGCAAAAATAGGTCACCGAGCTATAAAGAGTTAATCTAGAAACCTACAGCAATACTTTTGGCACCATGTAGCAATAAACAGGGCACCGTGCTATAAAGGGTTAATCTAGAAACCTACAGCAGTAAGTCGGGCATTGTTCTATAAAGATTTAATGTAGAAACCTGCAGCAATAAGTCGATCACTGTGTTACAGAGTTAATCTAGAATCATACAGCAATAAGCTGGGCACTACACTATAAAGAGTTAATGTAGAAACCTACAGAAATAAGTCAATCACTGTGTTATAAAGAGTTAATCTAGAATCATACAGCAATAAGTCAGGCACTATGCTATAAAGAGTTAATGTAGAAACCTACAGCAATAAGTTGGGCACTGTGCTATAAAGAGTTAATGTAAAAACCTACAGCAACAAGTCGATCACTGTGCTATAAAGAGTTAATGTAAAAACCTACAGCAACAAGTCGATCACTGTGCTATAAAGAGTTAATCTAGAACAATACAGCAACAAGTCGATCAGTGTTATAAAGAGTTAATGTAGAAACCTACAGCAATAGGTCAGGGAACCGTGCTATAAAGAGTTAATATAGAAACCTACAGCAATAAGTCGATCACCAGTCTCCAGCCGGCCATCTTGCTCAGCAGCTCCCCCTGAAATAATCTTTGTCACAAAGATACCGTCATCCCCGGTTCTGTGTTCATTATCCGTCCCTCCAGCGATGCTGAACCCCAGACCTAAATACACCATAAACAGAATTAACATCTAGATATATATACAACAACAATGAATAAATTAACAATTTAACCTACAAGTAAATAAACAATATATTAAACTCTAGTCATAAATTAACACTATCAACACCATTCAACACCGATATTAAAAAATACTTTTTTGTTAATTCATTTGAAAATTTTAATTATAAAATACCCAGAAAATGCACAGCTACTCTATGTATACTGATTAGTTTTGCAACTAATTAGATAATCCACTACTGTCAATACTTTATATGGAACAATAAACCCATGAGTGCAAGTTTATTTTTATTTCAATTAAACAAAATTCAATTTTGTTTTTGCATAAAATAATGCCCTGAAAATGGTGAAAATGACACCCAAATGTTTGGTCTACCATGTCTTGACATATTTCTAGGAAAAAACACTATCACTGTACATACTTAAAGGGACAGATCCAAGTTTTTAAACAATACAAGATATTATTCACAATTAAAGGCGTTTTTTTTTTTCATTTAAATTAAAAGTACATGTATACTTATATTTTATTATTTAGAATATTCATTTCCATACACCTGAAGTGGTTCTAGTCATCAAGGTTTTTGTAAAACCCCAAAATGCATTTTTCATAATTCTAAAATGGCATTTTCATTTGAGAAGTAATGCAATTGAAACAATTTCTAGTTGTGTTTAGAAAACAATTTCCCCCGTTTAAAGTGATGTTCGGACAAGTCTGCTACGGCAATTAAGTGTCGTCGCAAACAAATTTGGCATCAGTACTACGGTGGCAATTTTAAAGAAAAGATTAATACTGTGAAAATTATTCATCTATGATCCACTGCAGTAATCATATGCTAAAAGATGACTTCTTATTTTTACTTCTATACTGGGATAAACCGCTTTATATTAATTGAGGAGAACTGGGGCCACATGCAATTATAAATAATTTTTCTGGGATCAGTAATTAGACAGATTTCAGAGAGAAATGCCTACAGTTTTCACCACTCTCAGATTTGCGACGGCACTGCCAATTGCCGCCGCGGATTGAGGACTGTGTCACAGACTAGCTTCTCTTTTACAACCACTGGCCTCGGTGGCGCAGTGGTTAGGTGCAGTGGTTAGGCCATCGGTCTACAGGCTGGTAGGTACTGGGTTCAGATCCCAGTCTAGGCATGGGATTTTTAATCCAGATACCGACTCCAAACCCTGAGTGAGTGCTCCGCAAGGCTCAATGGGTAGGTGTAAACCACTTGCACCGACCAGTGATCCATAACTGGTTCAACAAAGGCCATGGTTTGTGCTATCCTGTCTGTGGGAAGCGCAAATAAAAGATCCCTTGCTGCCAATCGGAAAGAGTAGCCCATGAAGTGGCGACAGCGGGTTTCCTCTCAAAATCTGTGTGGTCCTTAACCATATGTCTGACGCCACATAACCGTAAATAAAATGTGTTGCGAGCGTCATTAAATAAAATATTTCTTTCTTTCTCTTTTACAACCATATCCAAATGTGTTACAGGTTTCTAGATGAACTAAATGTAGTATCCATTGTCATGTACTGAAACTAGGGTCTGCACCTTTAAAATTATCCACAGAGTAACATTGCATGTGAAGATACCTACACCCACATAAGCTGACCTCCACTGGGATCTGAATCCAAGTCATTACGGTGATAATTAAATGTCAGATGGCTAGACCACATAAATCTGCTGGTTTTCAAAATAAAGTAGTCACATAAACTGTAGGGTTTCGATGGAAATACAAATTTTACAAAGCTAGAACTAATAGTAAATTAAGTAAGCAGAACACAAATCAATATACCTCCAAGTGGCGCCAAAATGTCGCCAGCTACCGACGTCAACGAAAATGTCAAACACTTAAAAATTATACATTCATGCAGAAATACCTTTTAAAAATTCTGTTTTTGTATCACTTTTTATGGAAAATGGTTTCCAAGTTTGAGAGAAAAAAACAACTTAAAGGATAATAATGAAGTTAAATCTGTTTTTGAATTTCTTTTTAAAAATCAAGTGAATAAAACAGTACTAAGAAAGACAAGATATATTTGTGGATATCTGGTTTCTAACATATGGGTATTCTGGGGACAATATATCAAAATCAGTTCACATGAATTTTACTTTGGTAACCAATTGTTTCCAGTTACGTGAATATAGTTAGGCCTACCTAATCCTAAAAAACTTGAATTACGTAGGTGTTTTCTGAATATTTCTTTGATACGACGACTACTGTAAGTTAACCTTTTTGGAATAAATTAGGATGCAATTCATTAAAATTTTGTAGTGGTATGAAATAAACAGGGGTCTATTTCATAAAACATCACCATACATTCACATGTGTTTGGCATCTATTTCACATCATTAGAAAAGATCAAGTAGAAAATGACATACATGTACTGGTACTTTTAACTATATTTGTTGTATTATAATCAAAAATTGTGCTTTAGTCATAGAAAACTTAGCTTACGATGTTTTGTGAAATTGGGACCAGGCATATACTTGCTAATATATATTTTTTTTGTTTAACGACACACTCAACACATTATAACTATGGTTATATCGGCGTCGGACATATGGTGATGTCGAGAAAAACCCCAGTGGTTAGCTGACGGGGATTGATCCTAGACCGACCGCGCATCAGGCGGGCACTGTACCACTGGGCTATGCTGCCCGCTAATATTAAATAAAAAAACAACAATCAGAATATCCATACAGACCTTTGTTCCCTTTGACCAACTCCAATTCCAGCCTATTTTCACATTTTAAACGCTTCACATGCTGAAAAGGATATAAAAAAAGAAGAAGAGTTATTGTCTGTTTTAATTGTTTAACAACTCCACTAAAGCAAATTGATTAAAGTTGAAGTTAAAATCTGTTTCACTTAACAACACCTCTAGAGTACATTGATTTATTAATCATCAGATATTGGATGTGCATATAAAAGATCACTTGCTGCATTAGGAAGGATGGAAGGAAATATTTTATTTAACGATGCACTCAACACATTTTATTAACGGTTATATAGCAGACATATGGTTAATGGCCATGCAAATATAGACAGGAAACCCACTGTCACCACTTCATGGGCTACTCTTTTCAATTAGCAGCAAGGGATCTTTTATATGCATCATCCAACAAACAGGATAGTTCATACCATGGCCTTTGTTATACCAGTTGTAGAACACTGGCTGGAATGAGAAATAGCCCAATGGGTCTACTGACAGGGATCGATCCTAGACTGACCATACATCAAGCAAGCACTTTACCATTGGGCTATGTCTCACCCCTTGCAGTAATGTGCCTGGTAACTAACTATTGTCGTTTGCTATCCTTTTGGTTTATTCAATAGCATGTAACAAATATTATGTACCGGCATCGGTGGCATCGAGGTTAGCCATTGGTCTACAGGTACTGGGTTCGGATCCCAGTTGAGGCATGGGATTTTTAATCCAGATATCGACCCCAAACCCTGAGTGAGTGCTCCACAAGACTCAATGAGTAGATGTAAACCACTTGCACCGACCAGTGATCCATAACTGGTTCAACAAAGGCCATGGTTTGTGCTATCCTGTCTGTGGGAAGTGCAAATAAAAGATCCCTTGCTGGTAATCGGAAAGGGAAGCCCATGAAGTGGTGACAGCGGGTTTCCTCTCAAAATTTGTGTGGTCCTTAACCAGATGTCTGACGCCATATAACTGTAAATAAAATGTGCTGAGTGTGTCGTTAAATAAAACATTTCTTTCTTTCTTTCAAATATTATGTGTTCAGTTGATCACTGACAAAATAACTAGAACAGTCTATTGTTATGTCTCTACAACTTCAGTGTCACGATATATTAAGTGTCTTGTAACGTCCTCTCTAAATTTGTTAAGATTTTATGCCCACTAACATTTCCTGATTTACAGTATTTTAAACACAAAGAAGTTTATATGTGATTGTAGTTATTACAAAAAATGTCTTTGTTAGT
This sequence comes from Dracogyra subfuscus, assembly GCA_016106625.1. NCBI lineage: Eukaryota > Metazoa > Mollusca > Gastropoda > Neomphalida > Peltospiridae > Dracogyra > Dracogyra subfuscus. The sequence goes on from JAECMU010187232.1 coordinate 10,008, forward strand.
CAGCTACATGTTAACTATGGCAGACGGGCCTCGTTGGTGTTGTGGTTAAGCCATTGGAAACAAGGCTGGTAGGTACAGGGTTCACAGCTTGGAACCGGCTTCCACCCAGAGCAATTTGTTATGTAAGACCACTACACCCTCTTATTTCTCACTAACCACTAACCCTGGACAGACAACCCAAATAGCTGAGGTGTGTACCCAGACAGCATGCCCGAACCTTAATTGGATATAAGCACAAAAATAAATATGAAATGAAATGAACAATGGCAGGAAACACAGGACAATCTTATTTTGAAATTTTGATTACAACTTTGAAATTTTGATTACAACTTTGAAATTTGGATTACAACTTTGAAATCTGGATTACAATTTTGAAATTTTAATTACAACATTGAAATTGGAAATTTGGATTACAACTTGGAAATTTGGCTGAAAATATGGATTACAGCTTTGAAGTTTTAAAATTTGGATTACAACTTTGTATGCACACAAACACCATGCATACGAACCAGTATGACTTTCTGCTTGGCTTGTTTCAATGCTTCCACCGCAGTCGCATGTGTACAGCTTGAAACGTCGGCGTCGTTCACTCTCACAATGATGTCGTCAACCCTGAAAACACACAAAAAAATAAAAATAAAACAAATGAAATAAATTCTCTTAATGTACATCAATATTTAATAATTTTTATGTTAGATGCCTAGGAGCCATTGCTTAAACAATGTGCTGGGGTGTCATTAAACATACATTCCTTTCTTTTCTATTACCAATGTTAGACACCTAATAATCACTGATTAAACAATGTGCTGGGGTGTCATTAAACGTACCTTCCTTTCTTTTCTATTACCATTGTTAGACACCTAATAGTCACTGATTAAACAATGTGCTGGGGTGTCATTAAACATACATTCCTTTCTTTTCTATTACCAATGTTAGACACCTAATAGTCACTGATTAAACAATGTGCTGGGGTGTCATTAAACATATCTTCCTTTCTTTTCTATTATCATTGTTAGAGACCTAATAGTCACTGATTAAACAATGTGCCAG
>JAECMU010187339.1:3444-17664 GCA_016106625.1 Dracogyra subfuscus
GAGAGAGAGAGAGAGAGAGAGAGAGAGAGAGAGAGAGAGAGAGAGAGAGAGATTATTACCAGAGTATTTTTCGGTATCGTCAATATCATATATTAGAAATGAAAATTGTATTATGCAAGCCTCTGGCGAGCATAATACATTATTTTTATTCCTAATATGATATTGACGATACCGAAATACATGAGGGTAATAATCTCTTTATCATGTAAGCTCAAGCTTAATACGTGTTTTTGTAAACTGTACACACAACTTTAATTCCAGTCCGCCATTACTACATATTCAAATGACGGAATATGTGGTGCGGTGTATTTTTGAATGGAAATGAATGAAGTCATTTTGGATGTCCTTACATCAAAATAAAGTTATGCCTAATGTTTTTGTTTTCTAACACTGGACAGCTTTTAGTGTCAAATTGCCACTGAAATGTTTTTATTTGATGAGTATGAATGCATACGCCAATCATGGAGTGTCACCCAAGTACGTTTGCTTAAATGTCAATAAACCTAGTGCCGAGACCTCGACTAATTTAAATCTAATTTGCAAAGTTATCAAATTCTTAAAGTATGTGATCTGAAAAGTATCACATACTTTGATTGCACTGAAAATGTAAGATATATGATAAATATATATATATATAGGGAAGGCGGTCAAGACCATGATGAACAAAGATTCTAGGGGTTCAGATAATGCTATCCTGGAAAACCGCCTCTGCTGTATTTTGTTAACCATAATTTATTTTGGAAATCAATTTATAATTCATACCAGGGTGTGCACTTTACAGTCGCCCGATCGCCCATGGCGAGTCAAAATAGTATCAGGCAAGTCAAAACCGTGTCACGCCTGGTGATTGAAAATTTCTGCATATTGTATTATGTATCAAAATGCAAATAACTAATGTTTGTAAGAGATCGGAAAGTTAGTTTTTATTTACTGTTTTCAACTGGTTTCTTATTACTATCAAACCCATCTAATCTACTGAACAGTCTAAAACCATTTGGAATTGGAACTTGTCACATTCCACTACGCTATGTTTAGCATTCAAGATTTTCTATACGAACCTGAAGTTTTCCGAAGTTACACTGTGTTGGAACGTTTTTGTTTCTTACAAAATATACAGAGTTTACTTTTCCAAACACTCAATCGTCACTGTGATAGATGCCAACAACAATCATTCCAAGACCGAACCTTGGTCAAATATTCCACACGTTTAATTGTGTGGATCCCATGACAACATAATGGTCCCCAATTATAATTTAATGACAACAGTATGCAAGTTCTGTTTCCATCTTTTGTGTTGTTATTATTGTTTGTATACTATGATAACATGTTTTTAAAGTATAATTTAAGTAAGTTCGGTTTTTTTAAATGAAATTCAGTCACAGGCCATTCAAAAGGCAAGTGGTTGCTGCGAGTGGTCAGACTGGCCAGTCAAAAACAATTCAAAGTGCATACCCTGTCATATTCAATATTTTATGATTTTCACTGAACATTGGTACGTCTATTTTTTTATTATCAATTCCTCAGAATGACTGCTGTTATTATCAAGTGACAGAAGCATTATGAGAGTACTGTTAAAGCAATACATGTCCCTACAGTGCCCCAACAATTTTTGTATCTCCTGTTCAAGGGCCATAACTCTCGTCAAAACAGGGCAAATTGCCATGAAAGTAAAAATCTGGGGTCTTATTCACAAAGTTCTCTTAGGCTCTGCTAGACAACAAAGCATCCTCTTTGCAAGTCTTTTAGCATTGCATTGCGAGATCACAAAGTTGCGAGTTTAGTGAATTAGGCTCCTGATCTGTAACAGTATATGATTAAGCTGTACACAAGACCTTGTGAAAAAAAAACAAGTCTGGAAAACTAATTTCCATTATCTCCATATATTCATATACTTCAAGTGCCTTAACTCCATAGAATATAGGTAAATCACCATGAAAGTTACACTTGATCTGTAACAGTACATGATAAAGCTATACAAAAAAATTCATCAGCTCAATATTTCAAAGCATTCTAAAAAAAAAGAACATCCAGAAAATGGCCATATAGATTTTAATCGACATTAACTGATCTAAAATATCATGAAAATATAGAAAATAACACTTACCAATTCACATATTAATATTATTTTATGTATTATGAAACTTTTAAAGGGAAAATATGTGAGTAAAAGTCATAAATTTGTACCCCCTAATGAGACTGAGATTTCAAATCAATGCAAAAAACAACACTTGGCCATGGCTGAAATTTGCATGATGGCCATATTGTCAAATATTATCTCAATCAAGCAGAGGCCAAGGTGGCCATTTTGGATTTCAAATCTGCCCGAAAAATAACAACACTTTGTCAGAGCCATGAGAGGACCAAGTGGAACAGTTAATCAGGGTTCATACAGGTTTGAGAAAATAAAATTCAAGGTCTTTTTCAAGTACTTAAATTAAGAGTGCTATGGCTGTTCGCCTATTATCGCTCACCAGTAAACCCCAGTCACCAAATTTATCGAGTTGAAAAATACTAACACACATCATTAAATACGTTAAATTAGCCTGAGAAACAAAACAAAGTACACACCTGATCATTTATTAAAACTACAAACAGACAGACTTCATAACGCTGCCTCGCCCATGCTTGCTAGACAATGCTACATTCACAATAACATTGGATGATTTACAGCATAGTCTGCAGCGTGCTTTGTGTCCATCATCAGGCAGACACAAAACCCAGTTCTTGTAATCCTCGGATTGCAACCAGGTATCATTAAATTTACACTTGCCTGGCATGTTAAAAATAATTTTCATGGTCAATTTAACAATCAAGGAATGACCCAATCAGAGAGCAGTTTGGTGAATATTTAACTTCCGTGGACAGCCGAAGCACATATTTGGAGGGAATGACAAAGAAGTTTTGGATTGACGAGCAAGACCTACGGAACCGATTAATGTTTTTTTACTAAATCTAGAAAAGGCATGTTTCCTATTTTTTCAGGACTTTTCACAAAAATAAGATTTTTCAAGGTTTTCAAGGCCTTGACTATACACTGGCAAAATTCAAGTACTTTCAAGCACTTCAAGCACCTGTGTGAACCCTGAGAATTTGAAAAGAAGTAGAAAATGTCTCAGAGGTCAGGGTGGCCACTTTGGATTTTGAATGTTGATAACAGTATGACTTACTAATGGATTTTTCTCATTGGCCGCTAAAGCTGTATCAAGTGCCTCCTTGTATTTGTGTTGAGCTCTCAGAGCCTGGACCTTTCTGTAATATGCCTTCACATTGTTTGGCTGAAGTTTGATGGCTGCAATGGAAAAATCCAGTTGTGCTTATAATTAATTGCTAAAATGTAGAATTCACTGTAAAAGTAGTTTTATTTTATTATAATTGCTATTAAACTCCTTTACTTTCATTTTGACAAAAAATAGATGAAGTTTAATAATACAAATAAAATTACAAAATACAATTTTGCTTTTAATCTACATACGTTATAAATATGTAAAAAGTAAAAAAATAAAACCGTAATGTAATCAGTAAACTTTAAACTATGATTATGTTTAACCTTAGGTTAAATAGTTCCAAGTGTATTAATGCACTCACCACTATTACAGTCATCAACTGCCTTGTCGAACTTCTCCTGTAAAATAGGATTGTAAATCCATGTTTTGTTTACAATTTGTTAAAGCTATAAATTCACATACATTATAAATTTATATACACTTGTGGCTTCGTATACAATAAATATAAGATATTTTGCAGTAATTTTATTTGAAATCCATATTTCGTAAAAGGTACAATATTTAAATCACATGATTTTACTCAAACACGGTGCACTAGTTATGTTCAAACAAAAAATTCTCTATTGCAATTTTGCACTGGAATTTGTCCAGCATTCTTAAAACATAAACGGCATGTTTATGGTTATTGTTCCCTTAAATTAGAATACGGGAGCTATTTAGTAAGATACCATATATATTCACATGCTAATCAATTTAAATGGTGAGATCTGCAAAGTCTGTGATATATTGGGGAAAACAGAACTCATCCAGCTATGCTGGCTGAAGGCGGAATGCTAATTTTGTCAACATATCATCTATATCTTATCTACGGTAAACAGCCAGCATCATGAACCTCAGATTCCAGGACATTAATGACTCATACACATATACATACACAATTACATACCCACTCCCTGTCACAAACACATGTATTTTATCTTGGCAATAAATGTATGCAATTTTGTGTCATCCAGAAGCCAAGGTGTATCGAAAATGATCCATGAAAGATTAAAAGTTTCTTTTTTTTAACGACATCACTAGAGCACACTGATTTTATTAATCTTCGGCTATTGGATGTCAAACATTTGATAATTTTTACATATAGTCTTAGAGGAAACCTGCTAAATTTTTCCATTAGTAGCAAGGGATCTTTTACATACACCATCCCACAGACAGGATAACACATACCACAGCCTTTGATATACCAGTCGTGGTGCACTGGTTGGAAGATAAATTGCCCAATGGGCCTACAGACGGGGATTGATCCAAAACTGACTGTGCAACAAGCGAGTGCTTTACCGTTGCTAGTTAGGTTAATGCTTGAAAAGAAAGAAAGAAATGCTTTATTTAATGATGCACTCAACACATTTTATTTATGGTTATATGGCGTCAGACATATGGTTAAGGACCACACAGATTTTGAGAGGAAACCCACAGTCGCCACTTCATGGGCTACGCTTTCCGATTAGCAGCAAGGGATCTTTTATTTGCACTTTCCACATGCAGGATAGCACAAACCATGGCCTTTGTTATGGATCACTGGTCGGTGCACTCACTCAGGGTTTGGAGTCGTTATCCAGATTAAAAATCCCATGCCCCTACTGGGATCCGAACACAGTACCTACCAGCATGTCGACTGATGGCCTAACCATGACGCCATCGAAGCCGGTGCATGAAAAGAAATACTTTACTTAAATATAAATCACACAAGGCAATAATTCCACACTGCTTTGCCTGACCAAGTGGCATGGGGCGGGACGTAGCCCAGTTGTACACTGCTTGCTTGGTCTTGGATCGATCCTCGTTGGTGGGCCCATACTGGGCTATTTCTTGTTCCAGCCGGTGCACCATGACTGGTATATCAAAGACCACAGTATGTACTACCCTGTTTGTGGAATGGTGCATATAAAAGATCCCATAATGATAATCGAAAAAGAGTACCTCATGAAGTAGCGACAGCGGGTTTCCTCTCTCATTATCTTTGTGGTCCTAAATCATATGTTTGATGCCATATAACCGAAAATAAAATGTGTTGAGTGCATCATTAAATAAAACATTTCTATCTTTCTGACAAAGTGGCAGGAATAAAAAAAAAAAAATTACTCTTCTTCCTTAAAACTGTTTACTTGTGTTTTGTGTATGACCACCACTTACGAGCTTCAGACAGCAGATGGCCCGGTTAGAATAGAGTGTGGACAGGAACTCCGGGTCGACGTCATGATAGAAGCGATTCTCCAGCATGTTGGTGAGGAAGACCGCATGGCAGTAGTGCGTTAGAGCCTGACTGTACTGGCTCTCGCGAAACAGTTGATTCCCCTCATCCTTGAGATCTTGCATTAAAATCAAGAGACGAACCTAAACAAAAGCAAAATTTTAAAACAAAGAAATAATTTATTGTACCAAAGTTACTGTTAGTGTTACAGTTTAACTTGACATGGGTTCAGAAAATTAACTTAAAATATAAATTAACTTTAAAAAAATTTAAGAAACCAGTAAGATGATCTTACAATTACTGCTCTATGCCATGTAACATCCACTAACTGTTTGCAGTATAGGAACAGTTTGATGTTTCATGACATACTAGTTTTAGTCGATCAAGAACTAAGACTACTACAATAAACCAGAGGAGGAGAAAAGCCATTTTTTTTACTAGTCTGGGACCGATTCTCGATCTCTGAGACAGACATTATTTGTTAAAAACATGAGTTTGCCGATCCCACTTTTGTCATTCTTGTTGTCCATTTCTATTATTGGAACAATTTCCTATACGTCATGCTTTCAAAATTATTCATATATTATCCACTGCAGTAATAATATGCTAAAACATGACATCTCAACTTTACTTTCGTAAGCTTGTATACTGGAATAAACCAATTTATATTACATTGAAAACATTGGGTCACACTCAATTATAAATGCTTTTTTCTGGGATCTGTAATTGGTCAGAGTTCAAAGAAAAATGCTTACAGACTTTTAACCACTCACAGATTTGTGATGGCAATGAAACGCTGTCGCAAATCAATTTTGGATTAGCTTTTGCGACGGCATTGCCGATTGCCGTCACAAATTTCGAGGGCTGATACTATTGGATTGGCAATACCAGGGCTCGAAATGCAGTGTTGGTACATGCACCGGTGCATGCAGATTTTTGCGTGTGCATGTAACTTTTAAAATGGGTGCACGTGGTGCATGCTAATATTTTTCAAGTACTGTGTATTGCGTATACTAGTATCCTGTTGTCTACCAGATTCAGACTCAAGTTTTTTAATTTTGCGTATGCATTTCGTAATCTGTTCGCCACATGAAAATGATCACTTTTATCTTATGGGTGCATCCATTTAATTGCCGGCAATATCTCGGTTATATCCGTGAACGGTATTAGGGAAGGTGGTCGAGACCGACTTTGGGGTATCCACGCGCATAACACAGTTATTGTCGTCACTGACAAATTGAACTCCTCCAGATCTGTAATCAATACAAAGTACCGTAACTGCCTTGAACATTTTTGACCTCGGATATAAGCACTTGATCAGATGATTGCGAACGTGCAGGTGTGTTACTCGTGTAGTTGACTCGAAGTCAGCCAGTGATTATTTCAATCGTAACTTCTCATCGAATTCCGTAGGCTAATTTATATTATACCAACAGATCTTATCAAGTTAAAAAAGTTGATAACTTGCTTAATACAAAACACAAATAGTTGTACGTTTTTGTAATAGGCCTATTATAGATTTCTGTAAGGCGTTTACGTTGGGTGAAATTTTCAAATTTGATTAAGAATCAGTAATAAACGCAGTTGTATAACATTCCGGTACTGTCATAAATAAATATAGGTATTGCCGAATAATTCCAATATCTTATGCACTGTCACTTCGACGACAGTGACTGTGATCCAGCATGGATGTCAAACAGTGATACTGATAGTAACAATTAAGACAGTTAAATTAAAAAGAAAATGATAATCAACAGTGTAATCTAGGTAATTAAAATAGTATTTTCCTTATTGTTAACAGGATTTACCTTATTTTTGGTGCATGCAACTTTTTTTTCAGCATGTACCTTGTGCATGTAGATATTTTTTTTCATTTCTAGCCCTGAAATAACTTTACATATGTTAAAAACACTTTTAACGTAAACAGGAATCCAAAAGTGATACAAAAATCGACAAATACTAACATCGCATAACGAGCTTTAAAAAACAAACAAAAAACCCCACCAACATTTGGAACGTCACTGTAGTATACAAGTACCATTGATAAAGTGACGGTATTATTCCTGTCCTGGACGGAGAGGCGGGCCCCTGCACCCAAGACAGGCGTGCGTTACAACAGCTTGTTCTGAATGTGCACATAAAATCCTATGAAATGACATAAGTGACAGTAGCATAGTTACCGCAAATCACAAAAAAGAATCCCTCAAAGGTGTAGTGCCCATTACACATGTGCGTAATGCAAAAACAAAATCCAGGAATAGGTACAGGCTGTTTGTAATTGTTTTATAAAAATCCTCTTAAAACTGACTCAAAAACAAAGATTAAAAATATAAAAAAACGCTTCCGAAAAGGCTTAGAATGCACCTACAGGTGTCCTGAGTTTCAAAATGTTCATTGGGGGAGGGCCCTGAAACCCCCCACTCGGACACGCCTTTTAGGATCTTTTATTTGTGCTTATCACAGGCATGATACCACAAACCATGGCCTTTGTTGAACCAGTTATGGATCACTGTTCGGTGCAAGTGGTTTACACCTATCCATTGAGCCTTGCGGAGCACTCACTCAGGGTTTGCAGTCGGTATCTGGATTTTAAAAAACCCATGCCTCGCCCAGGATTCGAACCCAGTTCCCACCCAACCTGTGGACCATTGGCCTAACCATGACGCCACCAAGGCTGGTTAAGCAAGCATTAAAGACTGCTTTTTTTGGTAAATTTTTTTATTTTGTATTTGTTTTAACTTTATATTTCAGCTAAAATATATGTATTTAAAATATGATTTCAACGTAATTTTGAGGTAACCGATTGGATAACCCACGGGTTATGCAAATATAATTCACGTAACTCAACAATTGGTTACCTAGGTAAAAACCACATGAACCAAATTCCGGTTACCTCAGATTTCGAAATATTGTCCCGTTTATTCCATTACCAATGTGATAAACAAATAATATGTTTTCATCTTTATTGTTTCTCGTTCATGATTCAAGATAAAACTATAGAAATGTCACTATGATTTAAAAAACAACCCAACTATTTGGCAAATACCGTCTTTTAAATGTTGTTCTTTTTATTTCCTTTCTTTTTTCCCTTCCTCCAAACCCCCCACAGTAGTGACGACAAGTGACCATTTTATTTTTCCCCACCTCTGCAATAAATTATTCAAAACTGTCAGAAATGTTACTTCTGGTAAGAAACATTTGTGGTACATGTAGTATATATCATCAAAATGCCTTTTAAAATACACACCTTGTCAATACGAGGTTCTCTATGATTTCTGAAAAGAAAAAAGAAAAAAACTATTGAAAACAATTCACACACAATATCAATATTGGCAATAGATATATAATTACTAAAATAATTATGAACGAATATGTAATGACACCAAGCACAACAGAAAATCATTCATCAAGTGCGACAAAGGTTTTTGTTTATTTTGTTCTATAGACCTTAAAGTGTAGACTTTTATAATTTATTTATTTTGTTTTTTTTGTTTAACGACGCACTCAACACATTATAATTACGGTTATATCGGCGTCGGACGTATGGTTATGTCGAGAAAAAACCCCAGTGGTTAGCTGACGGGGATCGATCCTAGACCGACCACGCATCAGGCGGGCACTGTACCACTGGGCTATGCTGCCCGCTGACTTTTATAAAGTCCAGATTTTAATGTCATGGCAATGCCATTCAAATAGCACTTCATTAAAGTCTAGACTTTAAGTTTTATAAGTACAGGCCCTGAGCACTGATTTATTAATGATCAGCTATTGGATCTCAAACATGATTTGGTAATTTTGACATATAGTCTTAAACACAAAACTCGCTACATTTTTTCATTAAGAGCAAGTGATCTTTTATATATAAGCACCATCCCACACAAGATAGCACATACCACAGTCTTTAATATGGCAGTTGTGGTGTACTGGCTGGAATGAGAAATAGTTCAATGACAAAGGTATACTCATGAATGAACCTAAGTTGATACTAATATTTTTTAAAACAGGTATGGAGGACTGGTGAATAATTAAAGTTAATGAAAATTAACTTTAACAGAGAAATATCACATTACCAGACTAGGTCTGTCTGTCACACATATACTTTTCTGGATATTTTTTCATAATGCCTTGAATTTTAGGTGTAGCTTCATCATGCACTGTTATGGAACAAGTTTGACTTTCCTGTCAATTTACCCAATTTTGACAATTATGGCCCTTGAACTATGGAGATACGGAAAAAAAAAAATCCCTGACTTTTTTTCTTCTATGCAGATACTGAGACAAAAAAATTATGTATAGCTTTATCGTGTACTGTACGAGAACAAGGTTGACTTTCATGGCAATTTACTACTTTCTGGTTTTAAAAATGTGTTATGACCAGTTAAGGGACATATATTGGTTTTAAGCAGTACTCTCGGAATGCTTGTTTTATTATAAAGTTAACCTTTACTCTGTCTTATAAGTTATATCCCCAGTATTACCTCCACATCCCAGACCTCATCTTTCCAACAAGGTATAATATTTCAAATCAGTTTGACCACAGTCTGACAAATCCACTAACCCTCAATCCCGGGTAGAGCATCATTGGTCTGGGCTGGTGGAAATTATCAACTGTATTAATATAACACTGGCTACTATCCAACATTTCTTTTACATTTCAAACAATTGTCGAACACGGCCCTGTTTACATTTACAAGATGAAGAAAAACTCACAAGAGGTCGTCCCAGTAAGGTACAATCCGCAGCTTCCTGTCCTTTCGCTGGTCAAAATCAGGGCCACCTGAGGGGTCCATCTTAAGACCCCTTCCTGAAAAAATATTTAGATAACCCATTTGAATTTGCATAACCTGCTACAATCATGTCCTTCATTTAATCAGGCATCGAAATAAGTCGAGAACGGTCGTTCAGGTTACTGAGAGGTTACCACGTGTAAGAAAAGCCTTGAATAGTGTATAGTGTTTCGTTCTTGACAAAAATGTCAACCTTAACGGTAGCATCGTTTCCTAACACAAACCAGGCAATGCATTCCGGACTTCTGCGTTTCATTTTCTCGTAAGGAACTGCATTATGTTCACTCACACTTGTGCAAATGGAAGCAATTATAGTCATTCTGCTTTTAAGCAGTGTCCACTAGATGAATTTGCTTCCATGTTTCATTTTTCCATACAAAATTGCACCAATGTTCATGCACACTTGTGCAATTGCATGCAATTTCAGCAATCCGCATTTAACCAGTGCCCACTAAATAAATTTACTTCCGGAATTCGTTTCTCTAACCGATGTTTGTGCGAATCGATAAAATTTCAGAGTGTCTGCATTAAAAGTAGTAGTAACAGGAGTTCAATTCTAACTTTGATATAGTTGCGGTAACCTATATAATAGGTTACCAGGCTATATTTCGTGGTAACCTGTAAATGGGTTACTAGACAATGCTTATTCCTATGCCTGTTTAATGCACTAATGAAATGTAGACAGTGTAGTGATACCTATTTTAAAATAAAAGCTAAAAATATATTTTTAAAAGCTGAAATATCTATACAGTATCTAAATAACAGTATTTTTTGGCATTTCCAATCAAATCCAGTCTATTAGTAAAAATTATTTTATGCAAAAAAAAAAGTAGCTGAAATCAGATAAAAAGCTGAAAAATCACATCCCTAGTAGTAGTAGGTCATGCCTAGCATGACTTGTGAGATCCACACAAATTAAATTAGTTGTGTAAAGTAGGGCATGCAGTAAACTTGTATGGAACATGGAACTCGTATGGGGGAAAATGTAGTGAACTTGTATGGAAACCCACAAGTAAACTCGTAAGGAAGATTTACTTGTATGGGGGGAAAATGTAGTGAACTCGGGTTCGTGGCTAGCTAATTTTTAAGTTTGGGCTAGTGAGAAATGCAAAACATGCATGCATTGTTTACAGTTTCTGTTGCAGGTAATAAATATAATGACATGCATTCACACCCAATCAAAACTAACCCATAAAATTATTATTGATTTAGTTAATTGGTCGCTTCGATGACATGCATCAACATGTGGATACCGTTTTGCTGTGTATTTGGTCGTCTAAGACTTCAATGTGTCAACTACACATTCTCTCGCTGCACAGACCCATGGCAGACATAGGGCATAAAATTTGGCACGAACGATTTTGTCGTTCGTCTGTCGGTTATGCAAAACCAATATCGGCACGAACGACAGATCGTTCGTGCAGAAACTGTAATCGTTCGTCAGAAAATCCAAAAAGACGTATTTAGGCTAAGATCACTATTTTGGGATGAAAAAAAAAAATAAAAGAAAGGGCCTAGCATTGCAGGTGTCAGAAAGATACATTATAATAATTTATTTGTTTGAAATAGACATCGCGGTCAATTACAAAGTCGGCACTGTCTTTTGAAGTCTCTAAAATATTTAGTAACATTGTTGCACATTCCCTTTGATCATTTCGCTACGTGCGGAAAATCATACGCGTTTTGGAAATTAAAGTGATTTATGGGTATTTAATAAACGCGACATCATCGTAGCTGGACATTTACTGATTGAGTTGTAAAATGTCAAGACCTAACGCGAAAAAACGCAAAAAGGATACAGTTAATGGAAAAACTTTCCAAAAGTGGTGGTTTTCTGACGATTTTGCCATACGTCCCTCTCCTATTTAATTAACAATAACCCAGGTAAGTTATTGTACAGATATTAAAATGTTTATAAAAAGTAATTCGTACAGGTATTACGTATTCATTTAAACATTCTACAAATTGTATGTAGGCCCCGAGTAAGCCCTCTTAAGGTTGATTCATACTTCTCCGTCGACACTGGTCGGCGGGTACTCGGAACATTGGGTTCATACCCCAACCCGGTTGAGATGGTTGACGGAGAGTTTGAGGAAAACGGTTGGCAACTCGGGGCGAACGGGAATAATGGCCTAACGACTTGGGGTCGAACAGGAATAATGGCTAAACAACCTGGATTCATAGTTTGTGACAAACAGATCTACGTGCAACTCAGCAGCCGTTGGAAAAGTAATACCTACATTCCACTTTATAAAGACGAGACAAAAAACAGTCTACTTAAAATGTTTCAATTTCAGAGTTCCATAAATGGGAAACAAACACACTTTACTGTTTACTAGGTACTTATACTTTTGTTTATTAGAATGGATTGCTTTACTTTTAGTACACAAAGCACATTATGATTATCATTACAGCAATAATTTTATTAATCACATTTACTACTACATCCCTCCAGACTACTTTATGTCCACACGGTTTTGTATCTTTTGTTAACTGATTGGAATCTTTTTTATTTCATATACCGTGACTGAAAAAATATATATTATTATTTCCATCATATTCGTCATTTTATCTTTTGCTAACACGAGTTCAATATGAATATGAGTTTGGGAGTGGTATCACTCAGGGACTCTGTGGTGCCTTAATTTATTGCTAAAACAAATTATAATTAAGAAAGCAACTTTAAAGTTTATTAATAAATGGTTTTTGGATTAGTATCATTGTCGAAAGTCTTTTTAAAGAGTCATCAGACACTTTAATGCACTTTACCTATCAAAACGTCAACGTTGTTCGTCGTCACTTAAAGTTAAATGAACTGCGAAGTCTGGAAGTGGAACCCGAACTTTATTCAAATATTCGTCGTTATATAACAAAAATATCATTGTATGCTTCGAATATATTCACTCTGTGTAGCTTAATTTTATACCTTAACTAGCCTTCTAAAGAATCTTGGTTTCTTTTCAACAAAAACATTACTAAATATTGCTTAAGACGACCAAAAACGTGCATTACAAATAATATACTTGGTTGTACTATACCAATTAAAATCCCATTGGCGACCATGTTAACGTTTGTGTTTAAAAAACACTTTTTTTGTTTTTTGTTTTTTTTTAACGACGCACTCAACACATTATAATTACGGTTATATCGGCGTCGGACATATGGTTATGTCGAGAAAAAAACCCAGTGGTTAGCTGAGTTTAAAAACACAGCAATATAATATATAACAACCAAACTATGAACTATAAATATCAGTAATTAATACAACCCCTACCTCAAAGTATTAATTGCATAAAAATGGTACCTTTCATAGCTCATTTTTGGTATAACCATATGTTTTGGCAACACCTCTAGTTTCGAACAGAATTGGAGTACTTTTTTTTTTACAGGTACCCCATACATTTTTCAAGGGTAACCAATCAATTCGTACCATGGTCATTTCGTAATCAATTTTACCATTTCGTACCCTAGTCAGTTCGTACCATAGTTATTTCGTACCCTGGTAATTTTGTACCATAGTTATTTGGTAATTTCGTACCACTATATAAAAGTATATACATATTACTAGTGAACGTTCAAAGCACAGCCACAAGGCTACTTGACACGTGCCGTGGTACTACATAAAATAAAATTGCATACATTTTTAGCCTAGATGAAACTTTTTTTCTTTTCTTTTTAACAACCAACACACATTTTTAACCAATCACAGGACTTGTGGTGTTAACTTCACTATCAAAAGCACCTCGAACTTCGGCCCAGTCGGAAATTAATTGGTTTAGTGCTACCCTTAATTTTGTTGTAAACATATATCCGTTCTTTATTCTTAAAGCACCTGCCTTTATTTTGTAATGTTCTTCTTCGATTGTCAAAAATATCTAAACATATATAATAATGTGTATTATGATTTTTAGTGAATTGGATTGTTTATTTTATTAGATATTTATTATTATTATTATTA
>JAECMU010187348.1:701-10956 GCA_016106625.1 Dracogyra subfuscus
GCACTTACCCTTCTGGATAAAACATCCTGAAACCGGCACTGAGTCCCAGTTTTTTCAATGTTAACATGCTAGATATTAAAGTTCATATAACAACCTATCAGAAAAATATAGTTTCATAGATTAGTAGGGGGGTATCCAGGTGGGCCCCTCCAGCCCACGGACTATTAGGAAACATGTAGCAGGTTTCCTCTGATGACTATATGTCAGAATTGCCAAATGTTTGGCATCCAGTCAAGGGAATGATTAATTAATCAATTTGTTCTGGTGGTGTCGTTAAATAAAGCAAACTTTAAAACATTAAACATTCACTGACTGGGGTTTTTCCAGTCCCAGCCAGTGAGCGACAACTCTGTGGTATGTGCTGTCCTGTTCATGGGAAACTGCATAAAATGATCCCTGGATGCCAATAAAAAATGTAGTGGGTTTCCTCTGAAGACACACACAGCATTATTAAATGTTTGATATAGAGGATATGTTTTTAGTTTTTTGTCAAATATGATTTATATCTCATAGAGTTAATTTTGCAATCATATCCCATGAGTCGCGCTGGTGTGATATGATTGCAAACTTCAGTCAGTGAGATATATATCATATTTGACAAAAAATATGGAATTTTCCATTTATTCAATAACTTTTGGCAATTTACCTTTATTTTTAAAATGTCAACAGCTTTTTTATAATGAAGATAACACTTTATAACACAATTTAGAGTGAAATGGTGAAAGTTTCACTCTAAAATGTGTTATTGTCACTGAATGATTGATAAAAATTTTACTTCACTGATATTTTAAGATATTTCACTAAATGTTATATAATAAATCCAACAACCGTTGATTAATTATTGTGCTTTAGTGGTTGTCATTACATGAGATGAACTGTCACTGATTAGTGTTATTGTTATTTGCAGAGCCATGATAAAGAGAGTGCTGAATCAAATGAATATTAAACATGCCGTCATAACTATTCCAGTGAACGTTACAAGTGTTCCAATTGGTAAAACAAAACGGCCACCATGGACTTTGTGGTGAAAAATGTAACAAGCTGATGTGAACCACACACTATGGACTCGACACATATCCACAGTGGATACACTTCTACAGCAACAAAGTAACCTCTCACAAACTGCGATGTGTGTAATGTTCCATCTACCGGTAGAATGATTACAGATTGTGATTTTTAGATTTATGCAAGCAATACTGTGTGAAATAGTCGTAATTAATGTGCCTTTGCATTCCATAACACTACCGTACTTCCACGAAATCCAGTAATAGAATCTGTTTCCTCACAGGTCGACAGAGTGAGGTGTAATTCTTTTACTGTTGCTTTGACAAGAGGGTCTTCAAATGTTAAATGTTTGTCTGAAGTTATGAAATATTTTCATGTGTTGATTCTGTTGGATTAATCAATACAGTATGTGGAAATCTTTCAATACCTTTCATCTTGATGATCCACATTTTTGTCTCATTAACAGTTATGATCGTTTACATATTGATTAGAAAGTACGTCATTTGGCTTATTCGTGTAAATTCAAGCTACAATGTTTTTGTAATACTCTATTAAGTTCATAGGTTTTCTCAAATTTTTTATTATTTAGCTGTCTGATTTTAGAAGCCCTTGTCTCAGTGTCTTATTTTCTCAATAATTCCTTATTCAGGTTAAAAACAAGCTTTGGTGTACTTTAATATTCCGATTGTTAATTGTTTAAAAACATTATTTAGCTGTTGTCTTTTTGTAAACCAGCTTGTCTCTTCCAGAAATGATGGCATGGATTTAAAGGGGTGAGAGTGGCATTTTAGGTGGAGTATACCCCACCTGAAAAAGTAATGTTGTGTGCACAAAACAAATATTGTGCTGTACAAAATTCACGAAACTTGTCATAATTGTATTATTCTGACAATCTCACTGCACGAGTAAAATGTTTTACAGCTTTGTTTCATATATTTATCCAGCTCACAACTACATGTATATTTTGTTTTATAATTGTACAGCATTTCTTTTTAAATTAAAAATACTCTGTAAATACGCATATTTATCATTAATTATAGAATTAGCAATGTATTTATGATCAGTAATAGGATTAGTACAATGTATATTTTATAAACTGATTGTTTAAAATAGTCAACTCTTGGTCTAAATGAACCTCGACTACGGCATTATGACTATAGATAGATATTCCAGTTTAGGTAAGAGTTAACTGAATTCCACCAATACATGAAAGCTTATTGGGGCAGATCCCCATGTGTTGTTATACTGTCTCCATTATTATGTCCCGAAACTTAGAATGAATGTCAGTGTCATATCATTGTTCCAACATTGGTGAAGGCATTTATTTTGTTATTGTTTATTTTTATTTTTGTGGTGGGTAAATGTTATTTTTGGAAGTTGTATTATAATTTTTATTCTAACATCAGCCTTGTCAAACCTTTAGTCTTGGGCTAAAGCTATACATGTATTATAATCTTTAAAAAAAAAAAGTTAATCACTTTCTACTTTTTAAGTTTGCTATGTCTGGAAGCAAGATTTAATTTGACTCCCACTCTATATGACAAAACAAATCCAAACTCTATCCAGTCAATAAATATTTCCAACTAGTTAATATCTAGCCTAACCAACCTAATTTAATGTAGAAATTTTCATTAATTAGCCAGCCCAGCCCTATAATACTGGTTAAAATTCAGACTGAATTTGACTTGAAGTAGACATGTTATCTTTATATATAACTTTTATTATTATGCAGAGTTCGACAAATCCGCTAGCCCGACGCCCGTGTTCGGACTAGTGAGAAACGCAAAACCCCTCATCGCATCGTTTTCAACCCCTCATCGCTCGATCGTGTTTTTGTTTTATTTTGTTTTTTTCTTTCTTACTTTCTCGGCTGAAATTTCAATTAATAAATTTGATTGTTACATTTGTCATCAAATAATATCAATATCGAAATCAGTATATAATAATAATCTACTTGAACTAGGTCTGCAAACTGCAGTAACATCGCCAGTTACAGCATGCATTGTTTACTTTTCCCTTTCAAAGTTTCTGGCACAGGAAATAAGTCTAATGCCAAGCGTGTTTTGATTGGTTGGACACGTCATGTGGTAGTTAACTCGCACATATGTTTTATATAAAAATCCAGTTATAATTGATCAGGAATTTGGGCTAGTGCTTTTTCTTGGTGGGCTAGTGGTTTTGACAAATCCACTAGCCCTGTGGCTAGTGACTTTTCAAAATATTTGTCATACTCTGTATTATGTAGCATCGATAGCTAAATCTTTTCTGCAAGTTTGTTTTATTATTAAAAAACAAGTCGACTGTCGACTCCTACAAAATATACCACCTGCAATTCAAGTATACATGTGTGTGTTAATAGAGTTGGTCACCGTTGTTCTATGTAGATAAGGCAGTTCTACACCGCAAGGCCCTTGCAAAAACATTTTGTCCCGAGGGTTGGAATTGTCTTATCTACACCTCACAACGGTGATTGGTTCTTTATATTGCCCATTTAATTATAGTAACAAAACATTAATTTTGTAAGCTACGCTTTGTTTATTGTAAAACGATTTTTAAACATTTCACCTACAAACTCATTTAAAAATAAAACAGACAACAATATAAAATGTAACAACATAACAGTAGACATAAAATATTAATTTGTTTACATATTTTTAAAATGATAATATGTGAAATGGCAACTTGGGCAATACCTAATTCAACAGAATTCTGAAAAACATGAGTTGTTAAAGGGACATTCCCTAGTTTCAGTTCATGAAAATTAACATTAAGTTTAGTTTAATTTACAAACCTGTAACACATTTTGATAAAGTTACAAATGAGTGAAACAGGAGTCTTTGACTTTGAAATGGTGAAATACCCTCTGAAATAGAATAAAACTCGACTACATAACTGTTACTTCTCAGAGGCACGTGCCTTTTTAAAAATATGAGAAATGCATTTTGTGATATTAAAAAACATCAGGATGACCAAAAACACTTCGAATGTACGGAAATGGATACTTTAAACAATAAAATTTAAGTAAAGTATGATTTCAGTTATCAAAAAACGCCTCTAATAGTCAAAACTATGTCTTAGTGTTGTTAAAAACTAGGGTATGACCCTTTAAGTCAATTGTTGTAAAATATGAGTATGATGTTAAGCGTATGTAGAAATCTTCTAGCCCCGAGGTGCTGGACAGATTTTCCCTACCCAATGGACTGAATTGGCCAGCTTTTGTACGTTGCTAGATAAATCTTGTCTAGCACCCTGGTGCTAGACGATTTCTAAATAAACCAGATGTCAAACTCATGTTTTACAAGGATTGAAAACTCATGTTTTTCAGAATTTTGTTTTCCGTTTCATATTATTGTATCATTGTTTAAAAAATATTTAAGCAAATTAATATTTTAAACTTTATATTTATTGCTAAGTTGTTAAATTTTTATTTCATTGTTAAGTGGATTGTTTTTCCACATATGATTAAATGTTTATTAATAGTTCTACAATAAACAAACTGAAGCTTACAAAATTAATGTTTTGTTACTGTACTGAAATGGGCAAGAAAAAGAATTTATCACCATTGTGAGGCCATTCCAACACTCCTATGGTTGGAATAGCCTTATTTACAAACTCACAATGGTGATTCTTTCATTGCCAAATTGCCAGCATAATGATTAATGTGTCTTTTAGAATAACAAAATGCAATAATATTACTAGAATACCTTTAGCACAAGTATACCTAGCATTACAATAATTTTCTTAACTAGTGTTAACATTTATTCTAGGTTTTTTTAGTTTACTGTTAGTTTATTTTACATATTAATATTATGAATGTTTATGTATGTAGTCACAAGTTTTCATAGCATAATGTCACGTTGTCTGCTATCAGTTTAATAATGTTGTGGACGTGACTGCACACGGTATGCAAGGAGAGCGCTAGGCCTCTTCTCTCAATAATTCTGAATCAAAAATATTGGTAGTAAATATTGTTATTGGTAGTAATGCCTACTAAAAATTCAAAGCATGCATCAGTCTCAGTCAGCTCCTACCCAACCCCCACTCCATGTCTACTGGTTTCTTTTGTGCCTGTAAAGGCATGTACCCTAGAAATTAGTGTAAAATATTTTTGGCTGATACCACTCTGTTAGTAATTTACACATTATTTTGTTTCTTGTTTGCTTTGGCAAATTCTGTGTTCTGTTTTCATTGCCATCCATCTGTCTGTCCCACGTAATAGTTGTCAAAAACTAATAGTTGTCAAAAAAGAATTCACAATGCTTTAACATTGAGACGAGCTGATGATGTATGGATCTTAAACTTAGGATACACACAAATCTATTTTCCAAGCTGTTTTTCACTGTTATAGATTAAGTTTAATTTGTGTGGCAGTTTAGCCGTTTTTCACAGTTATGGCCCTTGAACTTGGGAGATAGAAAAACGTTTTCTGTCCAATAGGGGACATTTATTACAGTACTATCAGAATACTGGTATCAAATGTTTTTTGATCAGCAAAAGCAGACAGCACTGTCAATGACTTGAAGAACTGAAATGGCTGATCATTTTAAAAGAAACTTTACAGTATAATTTCAACAACAAAACAAAAATATTGTTTTAAATTATAGGTACAAATGGGGAGCAAGTCATTGTTTAAGATTAACAAAAAATTCCTTTAAACATATATACTGTAAAACATAAAATCGGGCATAACAATCAGCGGATTTGAAAGCCATTTAGGTACTTTTTGGGGGCTGTATACGGTCTACTTTGCACACAGTTCGCAAAGCTTTCAGCTGATTTCATCAAGTGTCATTATCATGCCTGTAAGACTAACGAGAGTATAAAATAATATGAGAGCAATTCCCAATTAGAATTGTGTGTATTAAGGCGAGGACTGTTAAAAAATATTTCATTTTGGTTAGCGTAATACAGTTAACACGGGGCATTTTATGCATAAGAATAAAATATAACAAATCAGCTATTATCTTTAAAGTTTACGTAGCTTATATGTGCGAGATGCACACAATTGTTACCAGTGTGGTTGTGATGCATGCACTTTGTTCCAGTTGGGGCCCAGTGGTACAGTGCCTGCCTGATGTGCGGTCGGTCTAGGATCGATCCCAGTCAGCTAACCACTGGGTTTTTTTCTCGACATAACCATATGTCCGACGTCGATATCACCGTAATTGTAATGTGTTGAGTGCATCGTTAAACCAAAAAAACACCAAAAAATCGTTCCAGTTGGGTGTATAGGACATCATCATGAACTGGAATGGTCGGCGATGGTGATTATAAAATGATGCAAACACAAGTAGTATAGGATCTAAGTGTTGAAACATTTGAAGTAGAAGACTGTCAACAGTGGTAAAGATGTTACCGTTAACATGAGCATTAGTTTCCTCAAATCCATTCATGCATGGTGAACTGTTTGGAAACCATCTGTAAAAAGACTCTGCAAAACAGGTTTGATTGAAAGCCAGCCATTTTATAAAACTACGGATGTGATTGTTAAATAAGTGGCTGCTTAAAGATACTAATTGAATTTTATTTTTTTAATTAACCATTCATTGGGTAATGTTTAGGGTTTTTTCACTTTAGGTTATACATGTATTTACAAACACAAATGTGTTGTGAAATTGATGTATCTCGAATTTTTCACATTTCATATTTTACAGTATAGTATACACACCAAATAACATTATTTGTTTATAGGGATCTGTTTAGTGGAAAAGGGAGCAGGTCACTAGATAATAATTCAAACATTCTTAGAAACACAAATGTACAGTGAAAGCACACACCCTATTAGGCATATGATTGAAAAATGCGTTGTGATGGTACGTAACTGTGCAGAATGCAAGGGATAAAAAAATTAAAAGCAGAATCCCACCAATTGGTGGAAGAAACACATGCCTGATGTATTGAAAACAAATATTTTGAAGACCACAATATTTCATTATTTTATAGAAAAAATAATCCCGTTATTGAGACCACCCCACCATTACAGATACGACCAGTTGAGTAGGACCCAGTGTTCAGTTTCAGTACATTTTGACCTCACAAATGTGACCACAGCATAAAGTTACCTTAATGTGGTAAAAGCTTAGTTGCCCTCACCATGGTATTAAAGCTAAATGCACTTATTGCTCAAACCATTTAAAAAGTTTAGTTACCAGGAAGGACAAAGATACTAGTATTCCTTTCGTACTAGCAAACAAGGTCTACAAAATAGCATGTCATGGTTAATTTTTGGAATGTATGGTTTAGTCAACATTTCTTAAAAATTGTATATGTTGAAAAGTAGCATTTTACAGAGAGTACGTTTTTACGAAACCAAATGCCATATCATACTAGAACTTAATTTTTCACAAACTGTCATCAGATGTAATGATTAGCTGACCCATGTGAGCCAGTAGTTGTGTTCATATGCTAGGGTAGTGGGTGTCCTGACACACAGAGAGGGTGCAATTTGTGCAGCCACTTGTTAACCTCTGTTGTCTGGCATTATTTTGATTATTTGGCTATATGGTTTAACATGTTGGCAAAATAAATTCATTGTAGAAGCATCTCTTGGGGTATATGGCTTTTTATGTACCCGCTTTGTGCTCTTTTAACCCCTCACCTTCATCTCGGGGTAAAAGAACACACATAAAAAACCATATACCCCTTGTGATACTTCTAAAACTTTTATTGTGTAAGCTCAAAAACAACTGATAGATGTGACACTATTCTTGCATTTCAATGTAAATGTTTATTTAATAATCGCCACCTATAATTTATGGATTGAGACATTGTTGACAACTAGGATGGGGCAGGTGGGACATAAAACAAGCATTATTTACCAGTTACTCGTTGGTAATTCAGTATTAAGACCAACTTTAATAAGTCCCGTTGATGGTTGCAATAGCAAAATTTCACTGAATATACAAACTGAAAAAGACAATGTTTTTGTTCATTATCATTGTTTTATGCAATTAAAAGTGGTCTTTTTTTCATGTGTGGCATTTTGTGCCTTGTGTTTATTGATCTGGTTAGAATTTTATTGAAGGTGAAAACCTGGATTTGTTGAATAAAAACAATTTAAAATTGCTTTCTTGGCCGTTTTTTCTCTCCCAATAACTGTACATAGGTTTCTTTCATCTTGTTTTGTGGCAGTAAACATTTTTGCTTGTTAATGCTTTATCTGGAAGAAAATATTTTATTTGTGGTTATATAGTGTTGGACATTTGGTTAAGGACCACACCAGCTGTCACCACTTCATGGATTACTCTTTGCGATTAGCAGCAAGGGATCTTTTTATATGCACCATCCTACAGACAGGATAGCATATACCACAGTCTTTGATGTTCAAGTATTGGTGCACTGGCTAAAGTGAGAAATGGTCCAGTGGGCCCACCAACGGAACGATCCTGAACAGACCACACATCAAGCGAGCACTTTACCACTGGGTTACATCTTGTCCCCCTTGCTTTGATCTTATCAAGTACATAGTTAATGCATGGGTTTGGCAGTAAACTCATACAGGCAATTTGACCAATATACCATACCACTGCATTCATTTATCATCGAGTGCAAAAACCATGTTTGCCAGGTTCATAATAAAGTCGATCACTAAACATAAGAAAAGAACAATTTTGTTGTTTTATATATACATATTTCAGATTTTTTATTTCATCTTGAACATGGTACAAACACGCACCTTTCATTCTGCTTCGAACAGACCTCTGTGAAGTGTCCAGAGGATACAATTACATCTAAGGTCATCAGCAAATAAGCAAACATTAACATTTCTGTAAATAGCTTGCAATAGGTTATCATTTCAAACAGACTCAATAATGTAGAAAACTCAATTTTGGCTTGTATGGTGTTGCCCAACTGTTTTGTTATGCGTCAACATTTCTCAAAAAAGAATACTATGCCATTTTGCTACATATACAGATGTACATAAATGGAATCTGTAACAAAATGAATGATAAATAATGGTAAATTAAACTTGTATTTATTACAGTCTTCTGAATTAGTGTAGTGTACTTTCACTAACAAATTACCGGCCATGTTATATCATTTATGACTATTTCTTAATATCGACAGAAAGAAGAGCATCTGAATTCATCTTTGAAGTGACCTTGAATCGTGTCAAAATTATCACTCGTCCTATCTACCTTACAAGCATATTTCACTGGGCTGTTGGATTTAATTTCCAATTCAACAACAATTATCTCGGTTTTATTTACATTCATCATGTGCAGTTTGCCACTTGACAAATAATTTCCTTAATTTTCCGACAAAGTCTAGATGTTTAAAACTATTCAATTTGTACCAGGTTGGGTCAAGAGGATAGCAAGGGCTCCAAAGTACATATAATACAATAATCATTTGCCGTTTTAACTATTTATCTGGGTTAATATAAAGTAGTTTGTGGCCGATACTAATAGCAAGCTTTTTTCCCTAATGAAAAAGAAAATTCCAGGAAACCAAAATGAATCTCTAACGAAGTTCTTAGTCCACTTAAATCCCTTTTACCATTTAGGTTACCCAAACATAAACTTTTATCTTCATGAAAACTGAAATAGTAATTTTTAACTACTGTGATGAAATGTTGCATCAGTTTGCAAAATTATGATGCCAAATAAAATAAAATAAATAATTTAAAAAAGATAAAATAAAAAAAAGATGCCAACTCAAGCCTTTTGAATGACCTTGGCTCTCCAAATATAAACTGGTTCCAATCTTTACCACATGAAACAGAAGTTTTAGCCCGCTAGGTATAGGAACCGATCTAGCTGCCATCATGAACTCAAAAATCTACCGTTAATCAAAGACTAAGAATGACTGCAGTTTATTTATATAAAACAAATTTAACACATTTTTTAAAACCAAAAAATGATGGTAGTAAACAACATACTTTTTTAATGTAGCACTTACCAACAAAATGATCATGGAAATTATGCAAAGATGACAATGTCAGTGTCTGCCGATCATGTTGCATGTGTTCAGGTTATAGGTTAATGACCCAAGAACATGCCTCAAACACTAACCATGAACAGGCTAGGCACCAGATCGGACATTTAAGAAAGCTATCACTCTTGCTACCCATCACTGCCTTGAGATTAGTTCAAGGAGAGCAATTATCATCTACCCTTAGCATGTGAATAATAATTTTTTTAAATGCACTACTGATGCTCAATATGGTATTATTTTAAATGGCTCCCATTAATCTAAGTAAGGGCAGCAATTAATCTCCCCCCCCCCCACCCCATCAAGTTTGTTCATG